>JASDQU010739199.1:122905-142844 GCA_032191745.1 Picea mariana | reverse complement strand
TCATACATCTTCATTATCTAAGTTCTTTGACAAAGATATGTTGAAGGAATTACTAACAATGAGAGATGTGGTGAAAGAGATGTGTGAAGATAGAAAGGAAAGTATTGCCCTTGAAGAAAAGTTGATGGCCATGAAGGAGGAGAAATACCAGCTTCTTGAAAAGTTGCATGAGATGGAGACTCAACTCCATGAGGCAAAGGAAACCCTTACCAAGTACATGCATGAACATAAGGTATGTAATGTTAGTTTATCTTCAAATTCCTCTCAAGATAAATGCTTTGGTGTTTTTGAAAATCACACAAGAGGAATAGGGTCCAAGTTATTGTTAAAAATGAGCTATGAAGGTAGAGGTTTAGGCAAGCATGCACAAGACATTGTTGAGCCTATTGTTGTTGAAGAGAGACCCAAGAATTTTGGTCTTGGATATGAACGAAGAAATGGAGCAAATTCCAAAGTTGAGGAGACAAGGGAAAAAGTTCCAAGAACAAATTTTGTTTCAAGTTCACCTCTTCAAGAAGGCTATAAAGGTGAAAGTTCAAGAACTTTTGTTGAAAGTTCAATCCATTCAGCATGCAAAGCTTGTGTTCAAGATGAATGCAAATGCGTGAAGAAAAAGAGTTGTGATAGAGATGAGGACAAGAACAGATTTGTTGGTCTTCAAAGGAGAGCTTGTAACTCTTCAAATTCTCCTCCTCAAAGAGGCAATAAAGGTGAATGTTCAAGGTATAATTCTTCTTATCATTCAGTTGCTTTTGATTATGTTAAGCATGATAAATTTGTATGTAAAAATGGAAGAAATAATCCATGTACATATTGTGGTTTATATAACCATCATATTTCAAAATGTTGGAAAAGATTGACCATTTTCAGGAAACTTTACAAGCAAAGACAACATGAAAAGAGGATGCAAAAGATTTGCACTCATTGTCAGAAGAGGGGTCATCTCATTGACCAATGTTGGACATTACATTCAACCACTCATCCACAGCATAAGAAGCAGATGGATAAAGAGATTGGCAAAATGGGAAGAGGAGATTCCATCATTTATGTGTGTCAAGATGATTCACAAGAGGACGATTTTCAGCAGAAAAAGTCACCGTTGAGTTGGCTTTGTAAGAAATGGTTGAATTTCTTGAGCAAGTAAGGCTTGCATTTTCTTTGTAGATGCATATTTCAGCCTTATGTATGCATTTATGTTGAGAGTATGACAAGTTGCAATAGTTTATCATAACTTGTATGATGCAAGTTGCATGTGAATGCAATTCATTTGAAGGCATTTTTGTTGTTGCACAACTTCACCAGGAGGATGTAAAAGTGGGGTATGATGTTCACTTGTTACAACCGTGTATCTTTTTCATGTTCAGCTCTTATGTACCCACATGTTTTTGGGTTTACATACTTATGTTTTTACTGGAAGGAGAGTTGAAGAGTCATATACATGCATTTGCTTTTGTGTATGTGTAAGCAGTGAACCTGGTGATAGTTCATCATGAATTATTCATGATTGATTCATGATTGTGCATCATGAATTTCGACTTGTCATATTGGGAAGGTCGATAAGTTTCAAATGATTTTCGACTTGTGTCGATGTTGTCTTGGCGACTATGTTGTGTCGAACATGTTTTTCGACTTATGTTTAGTCGATGGTGTTTGTTGACTTATAAGTTGATTTTAGGAACTTCGAGATGCAGGAAAATGCCATGTACTTTGATGAAGTACAAGATGTGACCATTTTCTTGAAGATAAAAAGTCTTTTTTGGTATCATTTTAAGTCTTGTATAATTTGTTTTCAAGATTGATGGTTTTCTTGGCTTGTGACAAGATTTCGCAGGAAAGTTTTTGTAGCCATTGGAGAGCTGATTGTGTTGACGTCAAAGAGTTCACAAGAGGGAATTGATTCTCAGTGGGAAGGTTGGCAGTCTTCCAAGCACAAAGAGAACAGTGGGTCAGCAGCAGCCAGAGAACAGTGGTTGAGGGACATAGTCAGTTGCAGTGCAACGCATGTCAAGGTATCCAGGTGATTATCAAAAAGACTTTTCAAGTAGAATCAGTTGATAGAAATTGAAAGAAGAAGAGTATTGAATCTCAGACAGATAATCATAAGATTTTGTGGGTCCAAAATCCTTTTAGTGGGAAGGTGTGATCAAAATCTGGACCAGGGGTCAAATTTTAGCTCAAAAATCAACATTCTCGGAATTGCCTCAAAAAGAACAAGAGTGTATCCCTTGTCGTCACGAAACCAACGCAACTCGGTTGTGTTCAAACGTATGTCGGGAGCGAGAGATATCGCAATCTGTTCAAATCGTCAAATAGGTAAAAAAAGGGACGTTGATTGTGCAGTCCGTACGGATGCTGACGTGGCATGACCGTACGCTGACGTGGCAGAGGTCATACGTCCAGGTGGCAGATGATGATGTGGCCTTCACTCATTTGTAGATTTGGGTGAATCACGATGTGACACATGGCATCATTTTGGCAAGTGTTTTGGTTCCACGTGGCCCAGTCATGGGCTGCCACGTGGCACCCCGTTATTGGCAAGGGTTGTTAGTTCAAAAATTTATGGAGTCTGCGAGGATGAAACCTCAGACCAACCCACCGGTCAATTCTTTGCAAAGTCAGCCCTGCCAACGCGCTGCATGGTGTTCCTTATTATACATGTGTATTTAAATTTATTTAAATTAAAACTATTGTATGTTGGCGTGGGGGTCGGGCTGGGGCTTGGCCCCAGCCCGCGGTCTTGTGTATTATGCCATGTGACCATGTGTATTATGCGCACAGGTTTATGATTATGTTCAAACGGTTATGCAACCATTTGATCGCCACTTGTCCTTTATTTATTCTCTTTTGAACGGAGCCCCTTTTTGTTTGAGAGCGCGGTCATATGGACCCATGTGCCCACGAGTTTGACGGTTAGGGGCTGGTGCGCCCATAACTGTCCTACAATTTGCACCGTTATGCGGTTGCACCTGGTACTGGGTTTAAGCACGTAAAAACATGCATGTTCTTGGTTGAACACAAGGACATGCGTTTTGGCGAACCAGAGACAACAAGCTTGAAGGAAGAGAATGGCAGGAGGCCTATCTTCTTCATTTTTTGGCCGAATGAGGTGTTGTAAAGGCCCAGCTAGGGGTTTTTGGATGTTATGAATCCATTGGCACTATTTTTACAAGCATTTGAAGACTTCTTTTGCAGGTTTTTAACCATTGAAGTTTTAGAGAGCTCCAGGGAGCTTGGAGCCCTCATTGTTTGAGGTCTTGCTCAGATGAGCCTGTGTTTGTTTTCTGTGATTGAATAATCATATTTGACTAATTATTGTGCTATGAACACTTTGGGATAGGTTTCATATCCATTTGAGGACCTTTACAAGTGTTTTTTTCCAAAGAGAAGCTCAGGGAAGCTTAAGGCCACATGTAGAAGAAGTCATGCCCGGATGAGCCATGATCCGTTTTCAGAGTTTTATTAGTCATTTTTGGGGTTTTTATGTATTATGATCCCAATGGTACAGTCATAATTTCCATTAGAGTTGAGAAGCAACTTGTAAAAGAATCTTTGACAAATTAATTCCAGAGAGCCAAGTCCATTGAAGGAGGCTCAAGGAGATGTAGCCCGGAGAGGGGTGAACTCCTTTATCATCTTGTTATTGTTGTGAGTTTGATGGTTTATTTGCTGCAAGTTATGATGTTGTGTTTTTATTTAAAGCACTTATTTAACCATTTAAAAGAACTTTTCCTCACACATAACCATTTAAAGGAAGCATGAATTTAACACATAATTTATCTTGCATATTTCAACACATGGAGCAAGGTCCTGTAATGTTTTATTTTCATGAAAAAGAGGGTGCTTGCATAGCATAACAAGTCAACCTTCTATTTTCAGATCAGGTGGTATCAGAGCATAGTTTGTTTTGCTCATGTATTTTCCATTGATAGCTTGAGATTTAGTTGTTGGTATTTGTGCAAGTTTTGTGTTGAAGTTTGATATCTTGCAAGGATGGAGGAAGCTTCGAACATTGATAGTTCTCATACATCTTCATTATCTAAGTTCTTTGACAAAGAGATGTTGAAGGAATTACTAACCATGAGAGATGTTGTGAAAGAGATGTGTGAAGATAGAAAGGAAAGTATTGCCCTTGAAGAGCAGTTGATGGCCATGAAGGAGGAGAAAGACCAGCTTCTTGAAAAGTTGCATGAGATGGAGACTCAACTCCATGAGGCAAAGGAAACCCTTACCAAGTACATGCATGAACATAAGGTATGTAATGTTAGTTTATCTTCAAATTCCTCTCAAGATGAATGCTTTGTTGTTTTTGAAAATCACACAAGAGGAATAGGGTCCAAGTTATTGTTAAAAATGGGCTATGAAGGTAGAGGTTTAGGCAAGCATGCACAAGGCATTGTTGAGCCTATTGTTGTTGAAGAGAGACCCAAGTATTGTGGTCTTGAATATGAACGAAGAAATGGAGCAAATTCCAAAGTTGAGGAGACAAGGCAAAAAGTTCCAAGAACAAATTTTGTTTCAAGTTCACCTCTTCAAGAAGGCTATAAAGGTGAAAGTTCAAGAACTTTTGTTGAAAGTTCAATCCCTTCAGCATGCAAAGCTTGTGTTCAAGATGAATGCAAATGTGTGAAGCAAAAGAGTTGTGATAGCGATGAGGATAAGAACAGATTTGTTGGTCTTCAAAGGAGATCTTGTAACTCTTCAAACTCACCTCCTCAAAGAGGCGATAAAGGTGAATGTTCAAGGTATAATTCTTCTTATCATTCAGTTGCTTTTGATTATGTTAAGCATGATAAATTTGTATGTAAAAATGGAAGAAATAATCCATGTACATATTGTGGTTTATATAACCATCATATTTCAAAACGTTGGAAAAGATTGACCATTTTTAGGAAACTTTACAAGCAAAGACAACATGAAAAGAGGATGCAAAAGATTTGCACTCATTGTTAGAAGAGGGGTCATGGCATTGACCAATGTTGGACATTGCATCCAACCACTCATCCACAACATAAGAAGCAGATGGATAAAGAGATTGGCAAAAATGGAAGAGGAGATTCCAGCATTGATGTGTGTCAAGATGATTCACAAGAGGACGATTTTCAGCAGCAAAATTCACCGTTGAGTTGGCTTGGTAAGAAATGGTTGGATTTCTTGAGCAAGTAAGTCTTGCATTTTCTGTTGTAGATGCATATTTCAGCCTTATGTATGCATTTATGGTTAGAGTATGACAAGTTGCAGCAGTTTATCATAACTTGTATGATGCAAGTGTCATGTGAATGCAGTTCATTTGAAGGCATTTTTGTTGTTGCACAGCTTCGCCAGGGGGATGTAAAAGTGGGGTATGATGTTCACTTGTTACAGCCATGTATCTTTTTCATGTTCAGCTCTGATGTACCCACATGTTTTTGGGTTTACATACTTATGTTTGTACTGGAAGGAGAGTTGAAGAGTCATATACATGCATTTGCTTTTGTGTATGTGTAAGCAGTGAACCTGGTGATAGTTCATCATGAATGATTCATGATTGATTCATGATTGTGCATCATGAATGTCGACTTGTCATATTGGGAAGGTCGATAAGTTTCAAATGAGTTTCTACTTGTGTCGATGTTGTCTTGGCGACTATATTGTGTCGAACATGTTTTTCGACTTATGTTTAGTCGATGGTGTTTGTTGACTTATAAGTTGATTTTGAGTACACCGAGATGCAGAAAAACGCCATCTACTTTGATGAAGTACAAGATGTGACCATTTGCTTGAAGAGCAAAAGACTTTGGTGGTATCATTTTCAGTCTTGTATAATTTGTTTTCAAGATTGATGGTTTTCTTGGCTTGTGACAAGATGTCGCATTAAAATTTTTGCAGCCATTGGAGAGATAATTGTGTTGACGTCAAAGAGTTCACAAGAGGGAATTGATTCTCAGTGGGAAGGTTGACAGTCTTCCAAGCACAAAAGGAATCGTGGGTCAGCAGCAGCCAGAGAACAGTGGTTGAGAGACATAGTCAGTTGCAGTGCAAGGCATGTCAAGGTATCCAGGGGATTATCAAAAAGACTTTTCAAGTAGAATAAGTTGATAGAACTTGAAAGCAGAAGAGTATTAAATCTCAGACAGATAATCATAATATTTTGTGGGTCCAAAATCCTTTCAGTGGGAAGGCGTGATCAAAATCTGGACCAGGGGTCAAATTTTAGCTCAAAAATCAACGTTCTCAGAATTGTAGTCTGTACAGTCCGTACGGATGCTGACGTTGCATGACCGTACGCTGACGTGGCAGAGGTCGTACGTACAGGTGGCAGATGATGATGTGGCCTTCACTCATTGGCAGATTTGGGTGAATCACGATGTGACATGTGGCATTATTTTGTCAAGTGTTTTTGTGCCACGTGGCCCAGTCATGGGCTGCCACGTGGCACCCCGTTATTGGCAATGGTTGTTACTTCAAAAATTTATGGAGTCTGCGGGGATCGAACCCCGGACCTCCCCACCGGTCAAGTCTTTGCAAAGTCCGCCCTACCAACGCGTCGCACGGTGTTCCTTATTATACATGTGTACTTAAATTTTTTTAAATTAAAATTATTGTATGTTGGCGTGGGGGTCGAGCTGGGGTCGACCACCACTTTTCCTTTATTTATTCACTTTTGAACGGAGCCCCTTTTTTTTTGAGAGCGCAGTGATATGGACCCATGTGCCCAGAGTTTGACGGTTAGGGGCTGGCGCGCCCATAACCATTCTACAATTTGCACCGTTATGCGATTCCACCCAGTGCTGGGTTTAAGCACATAAAAACATGCGTGTTCTTGTTTGAACGCAAGGACGTGCGTTTTGGCGAACCAGAGACAACAAGCTTGAAGGAAGAGAATGGAAGGAGGCCTATCTTCTTCATTTTTTGGCCGAATGAGGTGTCGTAAAAGCCCAGCTAGGGGTTTTTGGACATTTTGAATCCATTGGAACTGTTTTCACAGGCATTTGAAGACTTATTTTGTAGGTTTTTAACCATTGAAGTTTCAGAGAGCTCAAGGGAGCTTGGAGCCCTCATTGTTTGAGGTCTTGCTCAGATGAGCCTATGTTTGTTTTTTGTGATTGAATAATCATTCTTGACTAATTATTATGCTCTGAACACTTTGGGATAGGTTTTAGATCCATTTGAGGACTTTTACAGGTGTTTTTTCCAAAGAGAAGCTCAGGGAAGCTTAAGGCCACATGTAGAAGAGGTCATGCCCGGATGAGCCATGATCCATTTTCAGAGTTTTATTAGTCATTTTTGGGGTTTTTATATATTATGATCCCAATGGTATAGTAATAATTTCCATTGGAGTTGAGCAACAACTTGTAAAAAAATCTTTGACAAATTAATCCCAGAGAGCCAAGTCCATTGAAGGAGGCTCAAGGAGATGTAGCCCAGAGAGGGGTGAACTCCTTTATCATCTTGTTATTGTTGTGATTTTTATCATTTTTTTGTTGCAAGTTATGATGCTTTGTTTTTATTTAAAGCACTTATTTAACCATTTAAGAGAACTTTTCCTCACACATAACCATTTAAAGGAATCATGAATTTAACACATAATTTATCTTGCATATTTTAACACATGGAGAAAGGTCCTGTAATGTTTTATTTTCATGAAAAAGAGGGTGCTTTCATAGCATAACAAGTCAGCCTTCTATTTTCAGATCAGGGTTCGACTTTGGTATAAGGAAATTAAATCGTACACCCTAAATCTTTTCTACAGTTGTGTAGTATGTGAGGTTTTCACAAGGACCTATAATATTATAGTATGTGAGGTTTCAACAAAGAATTATAATGTTATTTGAATGATATATATTGTTATTTGAAAGACATACATTGTATATTAAAGGATTTTATAGTGTTAATAAGGATCCAATGGATATAAAATTGGTAAGGTTTATATGTAAGTGAATATAAAAGCTTAGAGTGAATATAGGTTTTTTATTTGATCAATAGTATGTATATATAATATCAATAGGAACCCTAAGGTATAGCATACAAATATCTGTAGATATGTAAATTGTGTTTATGCTATTAAAAAGAAAATTAAGGTTTGTGACATCAAACCATGTGCATCAAGTACATTATAACATCCATAAACCATGTACCAAACATGTATCATATAATCAACTATGTGTCAAGATGTGCCAACATGTACCATGAAATGTGCCTCAACCATATACCAAATTACTCATGACATGTTCCAATTATGCTATACACCATGTACCATAAGATATCATCAATAAAATACCTCATAAAATATATCTCAATTGACATATACATCCAAGATGTGACTCAAGGAATATATCAAAACTCACAAAGACATGCCTTAAGAATGTTCCACAATATCACCAAGATGCAACCTCATAACACATAGAATAACATACCTTTACATATCTAACTAACTTGGTGCCTATGATCCTAATACACAAACCAACCTCAACCTCAACAACCTGACACAAACATTTCTCCTCAGTTATGTCTTGTCCTCACGGGACAAAGACCTCTTGTCACATGGGGCCTTGTGTGACAAGCACTAGGAAACCCGTGGGGGTATCATCAATCATGTGCCAACATGTACCATAAACCATGTACCATGAAATGTGCCTCAACAATATACCAAATCACTCATGACATGTCCCAATCATGCCATACACCATGTACCATAAGATATTATCGACAAAGTGCCTCAACAAATATACCTCAACCAACATGTGCATCCAAGATGTGTCTCAAGGAATATACCAAAAGTCACAAAGACATGCCTCAAACATGTTCCACAATATCACCAAGATGCAACCTTATAACACATAGAATAACATACCTTTACATTTTTAAATTAACTTATGCATTTGATCCTAATACTCAGACCAACCTCGGCCTTAGCAACCTAACACAAGCATTTCTCCTCAATTTTGTCTTGTCTTTGCAGAACAAATACCTCTTGTCACGCGGGGCCTCGCATGACAAGCACTAGGTAACCAACATGGGTGTCTCGCGGGACACTAGCTGTGTGACCCACAAGGGTCAACCAAATTAGGGTTTTAAGGGAAAACCCTAGCTCTCCTCTATAATATTGAAACTCTCGCACTTCTCACTATTCGCTACCTCATATTTCGTTGTCGCAAACTTGTCAATAGATCACTAGTTCACTAGAAGATATTCAATAGAGTGTGTGAGTGAATGTACTTGTGAATAATAGATCACTAGTTCACTAGAAGATATTCAATAGAGTGTGTGAGTGAATGTACTTGTGAATGAATTATTGTTTTGGCATGGCGAGTACTATCCATCTATGAATGTATTACCTGCATTTACACTATCTTTCTTGTTTTTATTCCTCAAACAACTTTGGGTTCTATAACCACACCTTCAGGGTTTCATGTAGATTTTATCAAGACTTCATCAAATGCACTCATCACATCTGTTGACATCAACCACCCTTGTTGACATCAATGGAGACTAATTCACCATCAATCTCTACCACTTCTCTAGGACATTAAGACTTCTCAAAAGATTAACATCAATTATAACCAATTGTCCAACAATTTTAAATTAATTCTTTTCAATTTTAAATTAATTCTTTTAATTCATATAAATTATAAATTGAAAAAAAATCTATAATAAAACAAATTATATGATGTATTATTAAAAAAGGGGTTATAGAAATGTTTTAGGTTTTGGCTTTTTTCGTATTCAATATTTAAGTGGCAAAAATGTTGCATACACATTATCGTTTTATGTTTTTTCTTTTACTTCATAATTTCTCTATAAATAAAATTTTATGAATATATTAAATATAAAAGATTGAATCATATTGAAGTTTTATCTATGATTAAATAGTTATGATAAGTTTAAACATAGGTGTTTTTACTAATGAGAATATTCTATATGTAATGTTTTATTCAAAAACATAGTAAAAAGAATTTATATTTCAAAATTTATTAGGATTATCTTCATATTAACAATATATATATTTAGAAAATTCAAAAACATAGTAAAAAGAATTTATATTTCAAAATTTATTAGGATTATCTTCATATTAACAATATATATATTTAGAAAATTTATTCAATTTTGCTCTAATTTAATATATTCCAGTAATTTTTCTGTAAACACTTCAAATTAACTAAAGATTTGTGTTTTTTTAATTTACATTTAACATTAATATGTTAAAAGAGTTTCTGTAAACACTTCAAATTAACTAAAGATTTGTGTTTTTTTAATTTACATTTAACATTAATATGTTAAAAGAGTTTCAAATATTATAAGTATAAAAGTTTTATTTCAAGTACAAATTTGAATAAATGGTTATAATTATAAATTTTTATACAATTCCAAAATTTAATTGAAAAGAATTATTGATAATATGTCAAAAGAATTCCAAATATAATCAAGTATAAAAGTTTTATTTTAAGTATGAATTTGAATAAATAATTATAATTATAACTGGGTTTAATAGTTAATAATATGTATTTCCTATTAAAAGGTCACAAATAAATTTTACATAAAAAAAATTATTTTAAGTATCAATTTGAATAAATATTTATAATTATAAATCTTTATACAATTCCAAAAAAAATTAATTCAAAAGAATTATTGATAGTACTAAGATGGAAGTCGAAAGGTTGGTGTTTGAAGTTATTACACCATTGAAAAAAAAACCTCGATTTTGTATAGTTATTACAAATAATACCATGGATGTTATTCAAGTGGTATTGATTTATTCCATTGTCATAAGGTTCAATTTATTCTATGCCAATTGTCATAAGGTTCGGCCAACTCAATACAATTTTGTATTATATTATTACAAATAATATAATTTTGTATATAGTTATTATAAATAATATTTGTAATAATGTTTGATAAATAAGGTTTGGTAAATGGATGGTTTTAGAGTATGATTTAAAATTGAAGAAATAGGTTAATTGTTTTATATGAGCATTTATCAAGAGTGAAAAGAAAGTTTTTTTTTTATGGATTTTCAGTTGATTATTTTAGGTGGTGTGGTTTGGTTATATTTAAATAGTTCTATTTTTTAACAGTTTTCATCAATATAATTTTGAAAGAAATTGTTATTTTTATTGTGTAAATTGTATTTTTGAATGTATAACTGAATTCAATGTCTTGAAAATCCCCTAAAGCAATAGGACTATACAGATTTACTTTAGATTCAACAATTTCTTATTAGAAAAAAAAACAAAATATAAATTTAAACTAGGCTTCCTTGAATAATGATGAATCAACCTGTACCCACTACCAATTGGATTGGGTTGTATTGGGTTGTAGAAAACTAGTAGATCGAAAAAAATTGTTAACAGGTGAAGATCTACACATATAACTCACGATAAGTGGCCTAGCTAGGGTTTCGTAAGGAAACTTTAGCTGGTCAACAAGAGGATTCGGTGCTACCGTTGATCCTTGAGTATTTATCCGGTCACAGGTCGGACTGTACAAGTATGGCGTGGGCCATTTCTTAACTAATTGTAGCCCAATAGGTATCGAGCGAGTAGTTGCTCTTAATGGTTGCACCGAATGTTGATTCATTGTTCTCTGACAATTGATGGGAAACAGTTCAGCCATTCATTTATTGAGAATATATAAATGTGTTCGTTGTGGCAGTAGTCCTGTGCATAGTTGTTTGGGTGGAAAAATTGACTGAGTTAGCAATCTGCCACGCCGCTTAAGGGAGTAATCCAGCTGTGATCGGTCTATGTGGATAGCTGAGGCTGGTTGCATTTGTTTCTTTGTCATTGCAGAAATAGTTTTCCGAAGGATGTGATCTACTGTCTACTTTTGGATCTGTTATGTTGTACGCTCGCGGTCATTTGCGACCCAGGATTGATCTGTGTGGTGGCGTACATGTTGTAGTCTGGACCAGCTGGTTAAAGCCATGAGAGAAATATGTTGTGGTAAAGGTAATATCAATTGGCTGCCAAAACAAGCATGGGAATGTTGACTAGTAGGTCGAAGGGTTGTTTAAATAGACATTGTCCTGTGAACATTTTGTCGGTTGGTGTGTGTGAGATTGAATCCACCAATCTGAAAGCGTTCAAGTCACCAATTTGACCTAGTGGGCTGAGTATTCACTGTATTGTGGATAAGTAAGAATATTACAACTACGGAACTGGACTAGTGCAATGGCTTACTTGATAGATAGTGTATTTTGTTTGTTGGATGATTAATAATATATATTTAATTAATCAGATTAACATGTAATAAGTTAATAATTGGTTTATTGTCTAGTGCATCTTGTCTAATAAATGATTAATAATATATATTTAAAAAATGCAACAAGTAATAATTTAATGATTGATTCATTGTATGGTGTTTAATATTTTTTTGTTTTTTTTTACATGTTCAACATAAGGATGAAGACATGAAAGATGCTGGTCAAATAAAAGCTTGGCTGGTGAGATTTTGATTTGGCTTTGTGGTTATAAAGGTACATTCTTACATGTTATTTAGAATGGGTTGGTTGAGATTTTGGAATTGTGGTGTATTTATGTGGACATTGGTAAGTGCATTATTATAAGTGCATTATTATACTTGTTACATGTTATTTAGAATGGGTTGGTTGAGATTTTGGAATTGTGGTGTATTTATGTGGACATTGGTAAGTGCATTATTATACTTGTGCACATGAAATTCTTAAGAGAATTTGAAGTATTTTTAAGGAAATTATATTAATGATTGATTCATTGTATGGTGTTTAATATTTTTTTGTTTTTTTTTACATGTTCAACATAAGGATGAAGACATGAAAGATGCTGGTCAAATAAAAGCTTGGCTGGTGAGATTTTGATTTGGCTTTGTGGTTATAAAGGTACATTCTTACATGTTATTTAGAATGGGTTGGTTGAGATTTTGGAATTGTGGTGTATTTATGTGGACATTGGTAAGTGCATTATTATAAGTGCATTATTATACTTGTTACATGTTATTTAGAATGGGTTGGTTGAGATTTTGGAATTGTGGTGTATTTATGTGGACATTGGTAAGTGCATTATTATACTTGTGCACATGAAATTCTTAAGAGAATTTGAAGTATTTTTAAGGAAATTATATTTGTTTGTGAAATAATAATTTTGATGGGGGGATTACATGGAAAGCAACTACTAAATTATTGAGAGAAAGTGTAATAATTACCTAGAGAGGGAAACTATAATAATTATCTGGTTGGTTAAGTGGTTTGAAATGATGTAGGTAAATTATGAGAAAGTATAACGTATGATTGTTATATTTGTAAATGCGGAAACACAAATATCATAAGCCAAGCATAGTCACATAGAATTAAAAAACACAGAGATTTACGTGGTTCACCGGAGATTTGGGCTACGTCCACCAAGCAAAGGCATCGGTTGTCTTATTATTCAGATCATCGAGATTACAACATCTCACTCACACTCATCTGCCTCTACGTGCTTACATGAATTTATATACATTTACACAAGAAACTGATTATTAAAATCACTCATGTCCATATCCTAACTTGGTCTTATTGGTTACAACCAATGCTGGATTATAGGATCTAAAATCCTAATCCTGGAGGAATTCATTGTCACTAGATTCCAACAATCTCCGCCTTCACAACAATTAATCTGATACCTTGCTCCTTCTACTGTTCATCACCTTTTCTACAAACCAAGAGAAGCCAAGCACCATCGTAGCGTCTCTAAAAGTACTGGTTTTGTTAACATGTTTGCGCAATTCTCTTTTGTATGCACTTTCTCAAGAGAGACTCCACCTTCATCAATGACCTGTCTTACAAAATGGTAGTTGATAGGTATATGTTTTGTTTTACTGTGATAGGTTGGATTCTTAGCCAAGTGAATAGCACTTTGACTATTAGAAAGTAACTTTACTTTGTCCTGCATCCTTCCAAACTCACCAAACAAACCTTTCAACTAAACTGCCTCTTTGCAAGCATGTGAAGCAGCTACGTATTCTTCTTCTGTAGTGGATAAAGAAACAATGTTTTGTAGCTTTGACATCCAACTAATAGCTCCACCTGCAAGAGTAAAGACATACCCTGAAGTCGACCTTCTCTTGTCCAAATCACCTGCAAAATCAGAATCAAAATATCCACAGACTAATTCACAACCACTATTATAAGTGATACAATAATCATTTTTGCAGGTGCCCCTCACATATCGAAGCACCCATTTCATTGCTTCCCAGTGTTGTAACATCCCTCTATTGCGTGCACTGAGCAAACTTATTCTTTGAGGACACTTTCTTGCAAGTGATCCGGATTATTATACTATTGGGCATTTGATTATGATTATGAGGCATTATGGATATGATGACATGTTATTTTACTATATTGACATAGACAGGTGTTGTTGACTCGGTTCTCCTGAGTGTGCAGGATTTAGGCCTCGAGGATGTTGAGGCATCGATGAAACCCTTGGACTATGGATCGAGTCAGGGAGTGAACTAACAGGGTTTGATTGTTCTATATATATTACATATGAGCATCTAATTAGATTTTATGATTATGGATATTATTCTTACATGATTTGTTGATGATGTAGGATGATGATAGCTTGTCGACCAGAATCACATGTGGAGTAGAGGGGTGACGCACGACCACCAGAGACGTTGAGAGAGAGGTGTGGACAACAACCCTGCCACAACCTACTAGCACTCACATCGTGGCTCGAACTGTAGGTTAACGATTACCTAGTTCAAGAAGACCCATGATGCCATGAGGGTAGACTGCGATAGTCGCTCACGATGATCATAAGTGGTGTGCAATAAGGCAGGGGACTTGTTCCTTAGAGGCCCTTAGTCTCCCACAAGATCACCTGTCGAAGTATTGACTCCAGGGTTTTTTATGTCTACCTATTCAATCAAGAGGCGAGTGGCACCCTTGGAGCACGTAGTGCGTCCTGAAGGGCACGTCGCGCAAGAAAAACAGAAAGAGGCGAGTGGCACCCTTGGAGCATGTAGTGCGTCATGAAGGGAATGTCGCGCAAGAAAAACAGAAAGAGTCAAGTGGCACCCTTGGAGCACGTAGTGCGTCTTGAAGGGCACGTCGCGCAAAGGAAACAGAATGAGGTGAGTGTAACCCTTGGAGCACATAGTGCATCCCGAAGGGCACATTGCATTGTTAAATAAGAAGAGAATAAACCTAGATGGCCTTAGAACGAATAATGTGATAAGAAAGATTTAAAAACAATTTCCCTAATAAAATGTCACCCAACCTCAAAAATTAAAATCTAGATCTAAAGTAATACTTGTGGTAAAAAATAAAAATAATAATAATCATCATTAAACATATGATGAAAAGGGGTTAAGAAACTTGATTAAATTATTAAAATCAAATTATTAAGGGATTTAAGATTTTGAAAGGGAAGTGATTGTTTTGTTACACATGCTAATTAAAATTTATTAATTAATAAGAAAAACGGGGAAAAAGATAATTTTCTACACTTAGTAATTTGAGTTTAATAAAAAGGGAAAGAGGGAAATTTAAAAGAATTAGAAAACTAAGGGAAAATGGGGGAAACATAAAGAAAAAGGAAAACATAAGGAAAAAGCAGAATGGCCAACTTAGCAAGGAATCTTGCCTTTAAGAACGTTCTAAATTGAACTCAACTAGTAAATTAGTAAGGGGGAAAGTTATTAAATTGTGTAAGGGAATATGGGGACATCTAAGAGCGATTCTAGGAATGCTTTTAGGTGGGTGAGGGAAATAGGAGTAATTAAATAATTAATGAAATTAATATCTGGTGCAACGAAGGGGATGGGTGAAACATGTACGGGGAGAATTTTTCTAAATTAAATTATTGAACAATAAATTAAATGGGAATTTGGGAAAGAAGGGACTTAGATATTCTATATAAAGGAGAGAGGAGGAGAAGGATGGATCTCCTCTGTTATGCGTAACGTTACGCTGCAGAATTTTAGACTTGATTGACTTAGCTTGTGGGAGTAAGGATACCCAGCTCGGTGAGGAGTGGTAGCTTGGCCTTGCGAGGTGAGCTGGGAGCTAATTTTTCTCTGGTTTAGTGTGCATGGCCCCTTTGCGATTCGGGGGGATAAGGGGGAAAAAGAGTACCCCTAGCATTGGATGGGAGGTAATGGTGAAGTCTAATCGGTCGACAAGCGGGAGCTGCATGGAGCGCGCGGGACAACGACTCAGAGAGGATGACTTGGGCTACGATACACATACTTTTATTTTTCATGATAGATTAATATTGACCTTACGCTTTCATACCGATCTTAGCAGTAGTAAGGCCACAGGGNAGCGCGCGGGACAACGACTCAGAGAGGATGACTTGGGCTACGATACACATACTTTTATTTTTCATGATAGATTAATATTGACCTTACGCTTTCATTTATGTACTTTTAATCATGTGAAGAAAGTGTTTGACTTAGCATTTTAATTGAGAAATTAAATTTCCCCATAGTGTTAAGCTCGTTACTTGACTTGATTCCCTTGGTATGTGATCCCTGAATGTTGTGTCTGTCCTATTGGTTTTATTGATTGTTTTGTGAAGAGTTAGTGTTGTGTACTTCATTCTCATCCCTAGTTCATCAGTCCACGCCTGAGAAGTCGGCCAGGATCCGGATCGACGGTCGTCACTTTGGTGTTAATAAACCTATAGATCCTAATGCCCTACTTTATTGTGCATGGATGATGAGCGAAGGATGTTTTTGCCCAGCCGTCTACCTGTATTGATTGTTCATGGTTGAGTAATTGTCTTGTGCCTTGTTGCCATCGATTACCTCTGCGATTTTTTTCCTTTCCCACAATGAACCGCTTATTATCCTTTATGTTGATCCTTGCGTTTTGGCGCATTCCTCGCGAAGTAACTCTGCGTTTTTAATACCCTTCCTGGAAATAATTTAAGTCTGCGTTTTTAATGCTTCTCCTGACAAAATTACGGTGTGTTTTTATACTTATGTTCTACCTTTACTCTGCAAAATTACCTTATGTTTTTACACCTCTGGCCTGCGATTTTACCTCTGCACTTTAATTTATTTGAAGACAATTCAGCTTGCATATTTTCCCACTTGAATGACAGTTTATAAGTTATTTTGGACTGCATTTTATGACAGTGTATTTTAATTGCATGAGGGTGTTTCTTGATATGTATACAATTTTTGTTATGTATTAATGGATCAACAATATCATGGGTTAGCGAATTTACTGATTATTGGCAGCGATTTATTTAAAAGATGACACTTGCATTTTGAAGACATCAATATTTAATGGGCAAAATTAATGTATACGAGCAATTTCATAATTAATAAATCATATTACCTCGAATTGTATTTCATTAATAGACAGTGAGTCCATACCTTGATTGATAATGAATGCATGTCTCTGTGTTGGGATGAAATGATGAATGTGTTTTTATCTTGAGACGGATTGTGTTTTTACCCTGAGTTAAAACACGTTTTTACAGTAGGATGATGAATGTGTTTTTATCTTGAGACGGATTGTGTTTTTACCCTGAGTTAAATACGTTTTTATAGTAGGAAAAAATGTGTTTTTATCTTGAGACAGATTGTGGTTTTACCCCAAGTTAAATACGTTTTTACATTAGGAAGAAGTGCATTTTTATCTTGAGACGGATTGTGTTTTTACCCTGAGTTTAAATACGTTTTTACAGTAGGATGAAGTGTGTTTTTATCTTGAGATGGATTGTGTTTTTACCCTGAGCTTAAATACGCTTTTACAGTAGGATGATGAATGTGTTTTTATCTTGAGACGGATTGTGTTTTTACCCTAAGTTAAATACGTTTTTACAGTATGAAAAAGTGCATTTTTATCTTGATACAGATTGTGGTTTTTTTACCCTGAGTTAAATACATTTTTACAGTAGGAAGAAGTGTGTTTTTATCTTGAGACGGATTGTGTTTTTACCCTGAGTTTAAATATGTTTTTACAGTAGGATGAAGTGTGTTTTTATCTTGAGACGGATTGTGTTTTTTTTTACCCTGATCTTAAATACGTTTTTACAGTAGGATGAAGTGTGTTTTTATCTTGATATGGATGGTGTTTTACCCTCAACTTAAATGCGTTTTACCGTAAGATGGAATGCGTTTTTATCTCGAGTTTGATTGTGTTTTTACCTGAGCTCAAATGTGTTTTTACCATAAGATGAGCCTGCGTTTTTTTTCTTTATATGTTGCAATTCCTATCATTGCATTCCATCCATTCATTTACTACCACGGTGAAAATTTTGTTATCTCAGCGCAATCTACCTTGTATGCATTTTCATGTGATTTAGCTCAGCGCAATCTGCATTTTAATAATCTCTGTATAATCTATATGAACTGCGTTTTAATAATCTTTGTATCATCTATATAGACTGTGCTTATACAATCTGTGTTTTTTTTATAATCTCTACGTTCTTATCACTCTACGATGGATGGCATATTAAACTAGACTCTCATGCATTTAATCAATAGCCAAACTTGTTAATAGACAACCTCTTCATTTTGAATAGACAACTTTAATTCCTTTAAAGACAACGATGATAGATCATCGAACTCTAGTGGCAGCATAGTTTTAAATTTATGATTATAAGATAGCTTTCTTAGACAGTGAAGTACAGTCAAATTGTAACTGATCATTACAATCAAATTTATAGGTTAATGTACAGCGTAGGTACAATGTAACAGTGTGTATTGGGCAATGTTTTTAGCATTTTTCAATGCGGATTTCACTGGGCAACATGTGGATATCGTCAATGTTATTATATAGTGTTAAGGTTGTTGATTTAGACCGGTTAACTTTGGTTAAGTGATTAATTTAGACTATGGTTATGGTTAATTTAGTGTGACGGTGATTGTTTATAGTTTTAGTATTGATTAAAATTAGACTTGTTAAATTAGATTGTAATTATTGACTAATTTGTAAATTAGACTTGCTAAATTTGAATTGTATTTAATGTTAAATTAGATTGTAAATTAGACTTGCTAAATTTGAATTGTATTTAATGTTAAATTAGATTGTAAATTAATGACTAATTTGCAATTTAGACTTGCTAATTAAATTTGTAATTAATGTTAAAATAGATTGTAATTATTGACTAATTTAGACTTGATTAATTGTTGGGTTGTTGGCGAAGTTTTGTTTTAGCTTGCGCTTTCTTCGAAGGGCATCATCTTGCGTCTTGTCGATCTGTTGCTTGGGGTATGGGTGTAGTCATCTTGTCAGTAACTCATCTCCTAGCAAGTGGGTTTCATCTAGAGTCCTTGGTCCAGATAGGTTATGTAGCACCAGGTTTATAGTCATTCCTATCACCTGGGGACGACCTGATTCCTGATGAGGGGATCATTGCGGGCCCTAAGAGATAGAGGTGAAGGATAACTTGGCCGGGGTCTGTGCTTTCCGTGTGGGTGTTGTTGATCGTTATAAGTTTTCTATTGGCGTTGGGTTGAACTCCTTCATGTGTTGGGTTGCACGCCATCGAGGTTATAGTTAACTAGTCATCGAGGCCATTGTGTCGGGATGGGGATGTTGTCCCTTAGCTTGTAGGCATGGTCATGTTTGTGTTGGGCGCGTAGTCGTTTATCTCTGTTGTTTTATGCATGTTTCGCCCAGTCTCTCTTGAGCTAGTGTGTGGAGTCATAGTTGTATGTTGCCTGTTCTAGGATCGTGGTGTTCGCCGTCAACTTGTGTGGTTAAAATGTTGTCGGCATTTCCTTCCTGCCTAAAACAAAAAGAAAAATTGCACTTTCTACTTCGCTTGTAGTCATAACGATGGGGTCGTTACAAGTGCTCTTTACCTAGATTTTCCATATCCCTGTTGACAACGCCAACTGCGTGTGAAATGTCTGGCCTTGTATTAACCATCGCATATAATATTAGACTTCCTACTGCATTAGCATATGGTATTCGAGACATATATTCCTTTTCTTCTTTTGTACTAGGACATAAACTTGAAGAAAGATTAAAATGGGAAGC
>JASDQU010739199.1:53440-71658 GCA_032191745.1 Picea mariana | reverse complement strand
CTGCAAAGGGAAAGGCAAATCAGCTGGCATGCAGATGTGAGGCCCAAACATTGTGAACGAATCCATTCAAATTCTCCGCGAGGTGGAAAGGACTGGTGCGTTAATGCACCCTCGCATCAAATTAAACGCCATTAAACGCTGGGTAGGGTGGTGAGCTATGGCATAAGCCCATCACGTGGCTCCATGCCACCCTGCCCATCACCCCCGTTCAGATCTGGCCACGTCGCCTGCTCTGACACCCCATCCGAGGGAATATCCACCAATCCAGCTTTGTGAATGCATTGCAAGAGGATAGGGTGATTCTGATCCTGGGCTGCATTACAGTGGAGGTCTAGTCCTCTCCAGTTGGCTCCCAGATTAGCTAAATCATCAGCAACTTGGTTTTCTTTTCTTCTGATATGTGATGGAATGATAACCAGATTAGGGTGAATTATATCAGCAACAGTTTGTAGACCATTCGACAATCTCCAGTTGGGCGAGATGGTGTCCGGTCTTGTCCCCTGTAAGATTCGGCGAAGTAGGTTGATAATGACTTGCGAGTCCCCTTCTGCGATCATTTTAGTGTAATGGCTTCTGATGGCCTATTGCAGTCCCTTGATTAGTCCCCAGAGCTATGCGACATTGTTCGTAGAGTGCCCCAGGGGCCCAGCTGCAATGTCAAGGATGTGTCCATAATGATTGCGTATGACAGCTCCATAGCCCGCCACACCAGGATTTCCTTTAGAAGCTCCGTCGAAATTCAGCTTAACAAAATCCTTTGGAGGAGGAGACCAGAAGGAGGGGCTACTCGAGGGGGAGGTGGAGGGAGAGGGGAGGGGACGAGCCGGAAGAGTGGGAAGAGGTATCCAGCGCTTGAGTATAGAGAGCTCAGAGGAAGNACTTGCGAGTCCCCTTCTGCGATCATTTTAGTGTAATGGCTTCTGATGGCCTGTTGCAGTCCCTTGATTAGTCCCCAGAGCTCTGCGACATTGTTCGTAGAGTGCCCCAGGGGCCTAGCTGCAATGTCAAGGATGTGTCCCTGATGATTGCGTATGACAACTCCATAGCCCCCCACACCAGGATTTCCTTTAGAAGCTCCGTCGAAATTCAGCTTAACAAAATCCTTTGGAGGAGGAGACCAAAAGGAGGGGCTACTCGAAGGGGAGGTGGAGGGAGAGGGGAGGGGACGAGCCGGAAGAGTGGGAAGAGGTGTCCAGTGTTTGAGTATAGAGAGCTCAGAGGGAGGGCAAGCCAAATCCGCATCAGACCAGTTTCGAAGGTTGAGGGTTTCCAAAACATTGCAATGGCATTGTTTCCAGCAATGTTGCCAAGGGAGAGAGGTGCCTTTGAAGATTCGCCGATTCCTTTCCTTCCAAGTTTGCCACAGGATAAAACTAGGTAGAAGTTGCCAGATTCGATTGAGGAGGGGAGATTGGAACGCCTGATCTCTCCACTGCGCAATGGTTGCTATAATGTTGTCTCTATGGCGATCTGAAGTGCGCATGATAAGTGCTGCTTGGTCCCAAATTTGAGCTATGTAAGGGCAGGTATTAAGGAGATGATTTAAGGTTTCTTCTGCCTCTCCACACAGTATGCAAAGGGAGGGTCCCACAAAACCTCTCTTCAGGAGATTGTCCCAGGTTAGGATACTTGAGTGCGAGACTAGCCAGAGGAAAAGAGTGACTTTCGGCCAGTGCTTAAGATCCCAAATTTTACTCCATACTTCTGAATCCGGGGGATGGTTTGCGTGAGCTTTAAGCTGGTAGGTCTCCCGCGTGTTGAAGAAGCCCTGTGGCTTGTAGCCCCAGCGAAGAGTATCGTCCCCGGCTATTATGGGTATTCTTTGTTTGGTCAATTCTGCTTGCAAGGGTGCCAAGTCAACCTGTGCCTCCCGGGTAAGACGCTCCTCATCCAAATTCCAGCAGCGCCATGTGTCCTCCGTAGAATCATCCTGCCAGTAGTCTACGACTTTTGTCAGGCCTGCCTGTGTAGCTTGAGGGTAGATATCACGGGCCCAATCCTCAGTTCCCAGAGCTGGCCATTGTTGCCAGGAATCTTGCCAGAAAAGAGTTGTTTTCCCATTCCTTATTTCCCAGAAAGCGTGCTGAGTGACCAGCAGTTTGTTCTGCTTGGCTGTTGTCCATATTAGGGAGCCTGGGTTGTCTCCATTCCATCTGATTAGGTCTTTCTCGGCTGTGTTGGGGGTGTATTTCTTCCTCCAAAGCTTAGCCCATAAGTCGCCAGGGTTTTTTAGCCAGCGCCACCAAATCTTGGCACTGAGAACCTTGTTCATAATAGATGGATCCCTTAATCCCAAACCTCCTTGTCATTTGGGCTGACAGAGCTTGTCCCAGCTCACTAGTGCTATTTTTTTCTCTTTATTGAGGCCTTGCCAAATGAAGTTCTGTTGCAAGCTTTTGATGGAGTTGAGGATGAATTTTGGGGCGACCATCACAGAAAAGGCATAGATTAGGAGCGCTTCTAAGACAGCTTTAAGCAGGATGAGACGACTGGGTAGGTTCAAAGCTCTAAAAGTCCAAGAGGAAAGCCTTTTGGAGAAGGAAGAGAGGAGGTGCTCCCAGGAGGAGTTCCGGAGGGCGTTGTCGATCAAGGGTAGGCCAAGGTAATTGGATGGAAGGGAGCTTCTATTGAAGCCCAGAATCTCGGAGATGTGTCGCTGGATCTGAGGGGGTGTGTTAAAAAGAAGATTTGGGATTTGTCCTTGTTGCAGTCCAGGCCTGAGGCTTCAGAGAAGGTTTGGAGAATCTCCTGGAGAGAGATGGCTTCTCACACAGTGGGGCTGCCCATTAAAAGCGTGTCATCCACGACCTGGCTGTGCGAAATAGGGGGAGAGATGCCATGGAGGGGCAATCCTGTCAGAAGGTTTTGATCTAAGGCTGCATGAATGGAGCGACTGAGTCCTTCGGCCATGATAATGAAGAGGAAAGGAGAGAGGGGGTCTCCTTGTCTAATTCCTCAAGAGGGGGAGAAGGGTCTCGAGGGCACACCATTGACGAGAAAGGAGAAGAAAGCTGAGGAAGTTAAATTTAGAATCCAATCGACCTAGGTTTGATTAAAGCCAAACACTAAAAGCATTGATCGCAAGTAATCCCAACTTAATTTGTCAAAGGCCTTAGAGAGATCCAGTTTGAGAAGCATACCTGGGGTTTTGGTTTTTTGCAGGGAGTGGATTACTTCATGAGCCAAAATGATGCTGTCCAAAATTTGCCTGCCCTCAACATAACCTGATTGTTCTGGGGAGATGATTGTTGGTAAAATCAGCTTAAGTCTCCGAGCTATTACTTTTGTAAGGAGTTTGTAGATTACATTGCAGAGGGCAATAGGTCGGAATTGCTTGGCTTGTTGTGCCTGCCCCTCTTTGGGGATTAAGGTGAGAAAAGTGGCATTTAGTGCTCGGAGAACTTTTCCGGTGACTCTTGAATCTTCCAAAATTTCCCAGACCTCTGTCCTGATCATCGGCCAGCAATAGTGGAAAAAGTCACTGGTAAAGCCATCGGGGCCTGGAGCTTTGCATTTGGGATTTTTCTGCAGCGCTTGGTCCACCTCCTCGATGGTGAAGGGCCGTAGAAGGGCAACATTTTGCTCCTGAGTTACAAGAGAGGGTACATGCCTTGTAATTTTGCTGATTGTTGCTTGTCTGTCCCAGATAGGCTCGGTAAGGAGGTTCTGAAAGTAGTCGATCAAGTTTGTTTCCAAATCAGCATGAGAGTGAAGAGTCTCACCTTCCTCTGAGATAAGATGTGTGATTTTGTTGGCGTGCCTTCTCTGGATGATCGATCGATGGAAGAACTTGGTATTGTGCTCCCCTTCTTTAAGCCACTGTATACGTGACTTTTGTTTCCACAGTATTTCTTCCTGTTTATTCCTTTCTTCAATTTGCTGGGCTACTTTGAGTTCCTGTGCTTTTAGCTCCTCTGTTATCCCCTGCTCCCTGATTTGGCGTTGTATCTCAGTCATTTGTCTTGAGAGCTGTTGCTGAGAATCAAAAATGTTGCCAAAGGTTTGTTTGTTCCAGAGTTTAAGAGTTTGCTTAAGGTTCTTTAGCTTCTGTTGGAAGCGATACATTTTGGAGCCCTGATGTATCTCGGCCTACCTCCACCAGTCCTGGATGTTTGTCTGGAAGTCAGGGTGGTCTAACCAGAACTGTTCTAATCGGAAGGGTTTCTTGCCAGGGGTGGCCGAGATATCCATCCATAGTTGTATGGGCCAGTGATCTGATCCTGGGATACTCAAGATGGTGGCCTCCACTGCCGCGTCGTTCAGCATCAGAGGTTCCGAGAGGAGGAAGCGATCCAGCTTGCAAGTTATTTGGTGTGCCCCAGTGCATCTATTTGTCCAGGTATGAGTGCCATTGCTAGTCTCCATATCAATTAGACTAAGGTCCTCTATTAGATTGTTGAAATCGCAGGAGTCTTGATCTAGTCTTCTTGACCCTCCTTTTTTTTCCTCCAGGCTGCGAATGAGGTTGAAGTCTCCGCCGAGAATCCACTTATCATGGTGCAGTAAGCTGGATAGATATTCGAGGCTTCTAAGGAAAGCTTGCTTATCTCGTGGGTTGGGCGGGCCATATACGCTGGAGAGGTGTCCAGGCTTATTTGATCCTATGAGTCTGTACTCTTCTGTAATAGACCAGCGTGTAGTGTAGAAATTTTCCATTATCAGTATGTTGGGGTTCCAGAGGATGGCTACTCCTCCAGCTGTTCCTGTGGTGTCAATCGAAACCGCTCTCCCCTGTCTCCAGCAGTAAGGAAGTAGTCGATTGATGTCTTCTGAGGTACATTTGGTTTCTTGCAACAGTACAACATCCGGGGTTTCCACTATGATCAATTCTCGTAGCAATTTCTGCTTGCTATGCCCATTGAGTCCCCTAATATTCCATGAGATGATCTTCATGAGGACGGGGGGGTATGGAGAGGAGGGAAGTTGTCCGAGATCAGGTGGACCTATCCTGAGTTTACCATGAAGTTTCCTATTTCCTATATGAGCTTGTTTGTGGACTTTCTACCCCGTTTCTTTTCATCTTTTTGGCTTTTTCTTGAGCTTTTTGCTTGGCTACTCTGGATTCCCAGTGCTTTATTGGCTCGGGCTGAGGATCCTACGGATGAGTTGAGAAATACCTTGTGTACTTTCCTCAGTTGGTCCCAGGGAATGGTGTATAGTTTCTAGTGTCGGTAGGCATGTTCCAGGTGTTCCAGATCCACTCCAGCGAGATCAGGTTCCTCCAACTCCATTTCCTCGTCTCCATCTTCGACTTCCTGCAGATCCAGCATTTCCTGTGCCGAGCCTATGGGGGTAGGTTTCGTTTCCATAGAATTTGGGGGCTGTGCAGAGCTATGGTTCTCGGATTGGGGTTCATTAAGCGGGGGTGGAGCAGTCATAGTTGCAGGAGGTGTTGGGTGTTTTGATTGATCTTGCAAGATGGCAAATTTATTACAGGTAGAAGGGTCTTTGCTTACCTGGGGTGGTTGCTTTCGTCCTCCTTGTCGCCTTCTTCCCGGTGGTTGTGCGAATCCTTCCTGGTCCTTACCGCTTCCTGAATTTATGTCCTTATGGGTCGCATTGAGAGGGAATTCTCTGAAGAGGTGACCATGTTCGTGGCATTTTCTGCAGCGGAAGGGGATGTGTTCGTAATCTATAGTTTGGGACCATTCCTCGTCGTGATATTCCAGAGTGATGGAGCCGGGGAGTGACTTGGCTATGTTCAGATAGACGCAGATTCTCGCATAAGACGTATAGCGCCTCTGCTTTGTGGCTTCAGAGGATTTGACGTAGATGCCTATGGTGTTGCCGATTCCGGCCAGGACCTCTTCCAACCAGAATTCTTGGGGGAGAGAGTACAGTCTAATCCAAACTGGCGCATGGGAGAAGTCTTCCTTTTCAGGACTGAACTTTTCTGTCCAGAATCTCAGGAATAGGCCCGCTGAGTTGTAGAAATATGGCCCTCCATCGAAGACACGGTTGCGATCCTCGAGGTTGTGGAAGATGATTGTGAAGAATCCCTTCGAACCCAACTGGAGATCATAGTGGCCTTTTGGTTTCCACCAGTGTTGTATCCATTTGACTAGGTCACGCTCAGAGGGCCAAAGCCCTAGAAATTTCCCTACCAAGGCGTTGTCTTGCATGTATTGCTTCTGCTCCTCTATACGTGGTGAGCTGACCACATATTAAGGGGCTTGTGGTGCCTGCGGAATACATTTTCCTGGGATCCACGGGGCTAAAACGTTTGCAGTGTTCTTTTCCTTGGCTGGGTCGATGTCCATGTCCTTCTCTTTAAAGGTGCCCTCTTCCAATAACTGTGCACGCATGTCTTGAGGTGTTTTGAAGGGCGGACGCTTATTTCCTGCTCCATTGCTTTCGTTGGTAGTAACGCGGCTGTAGGAGACGCTGCCCGGCGCTCCTTCCCTGTGGTGCAGGGGCCCCTGCGGGGCTGTCATCGTTCGTGTTCAGTTTGCAGTGGCTGTATTTGCTCAAACCCTAGGGTTCGTCCCCGCAATTATATGATCTGTTATTTTATTTAATAAGTCATATTGGATAGCATAGTTAATTGCAATTAGATTTATAAGCATATTTCATTTCAGGACAAGTGTACCACAGAGAAGCATCTTTTTGTTGTTAACATTATTTGTCTCCATGAGGTATATTCTCTTGTCAAATGCCTTCAATGTGTCTACGTGTCTACTTCTAGTTCCACTAGTGCCAACATTTTCTAGTTATGTTCTTATCAACATCTTTATTTCTATGGAAAAAGCATGGGAATGTTGGATCTTTTGGTGGAGTTTTGTAGTAGTGGGTGTTCAAGTAGTTAATATATTATATTGTGTAACAACATATTCTAATTCTATTGAGGAAATATATGAAAATAACATTTGATTGTCCCGTGGCTTCTTTGAGTTCAAAGCATTTTATATTATCTTTCCAAAATTGTATATGTTATTTATAATTGGTTTCTCAAAAGTCCAAGCATCATGTAAAAGTTGTGCCTAACATAGATCACCACATAAAATAATATCATCAATACCAAAAGGCTTTGAGGAGTGTATAAAATTTTATGCAACCTTTTCTCCATGCAACCTTTTCTCCATGTTGTATAACATACGAGTTCCTATCAATGATGCCTCATCATTAAGTAGTAGGAAAATTTGTTCATAATATTGTATTTATATGTCTAATGTGCTCAAATCAAATTTGAAGGAAGCATGTTTGTTTTTTTAGGGTAAGTGAAAATATGAGTGTGTTGTGATGCCATGTGCAATATACATGACCTTTATTGTGAATGAAACTATTACTCCATTGTATTGTTTTTAAGAGGATCACTACAAAGTTCTTTCTTGTAAAACCAAACTAAGCTTGGTAGATTTTTTTAGTTGTAAATATTTTTCTTGTCCGTGCATCTTCAAAAAAATACAAATAAATTAAAGTGTTTGTATTCTTTTTCTTTCTAGTGATAAGTTGTGTTTGTATTCTTTTTCTTTCTAGTGATAAGTTCCTTCATTATTGGTTATTGCTCCATGTTAAGTTTTTTTCAATTGATGTAACATTATTATGTGTTCAAACACAATGGTTGTCTAACTGGTTGCACTATAACTATATGATGTATTTGAAATGGTTTAGAAATCTTGCCATGCATAAGATTATTCTTAATTTGTATTTTTCAAAGGTAGAAAGGTGCATACTCCCATCCATCGCAATGTTAATGTCAACTATGCATTATGATATAATTGCATTTTATTGAGAAGCAATGTCAATGTCACGCCACACTAGTTTTGTTTGAGAAAAAAACTTGCATTCAACAAGATCTATGAGTTTAATTGTAGAAAAGTGTCCTTTATGTCGGGTTTGGCATCTGCCTTTCAAGCTATATTTGGTTTCTAAGTAGCACCATTTTTTTCCTAAAATAATTGTCTATGTTAACATGTTCATGTTCATCACACCATATGTATCCTATAATATGGAGTTGCTTTATTTTCTTGCTTTTTCATTTGACCATCAGTCCTATGACATAGATTCTACCAAGAAGACATATTCAATTTGTCAAGGATTACAACATACATATTGATTATGAAGCACACATTATTTTTCATAATCACAAGGTTCTTGTTGCAATAGTTTAGGTTTATGTAGAACAAATGTTTGATTATTCAACAGAGTTGTGTTAATGAATATTTTTTTTCTTTGACTTGGATTGCAAAGGCAAGGAGAAGACAATATGGACCACCTATCACCTGAACATGTGTTGCAAGTTAAGAAGTTTATTTCTAAGTTTTCAATTTTTTTGTATTTTGTCATCTTTGCATAGAAATTGTTAAAGAAATGTTTACAATCACTTTCCCCTTAACATAGATACAAAGTATGGACACAATATGAAATGTAAAATAGAATTGCACCGTACGTATATATAGGATTTATGTACTTAATAATCCAAAACATGGTATTCAATTGAGTGTAGGTCGAGTGGTTTTTGTTGAGGGGTGATTTCCCCCCAACCCAAGTTTAATTCCTGCAATTGACATGTTGAGATTTTAAATGGGCACGCTATCAAGAAAGCCTTGGCTTTCTACAAAATCTGGTTTACCCTGGGTGCCATCCTTGAAATGAGGGGAAGTGCTTAGTGGGTTTTCCTAGGAGTGTTCCAAGAAAAAAAATAATCCAAAACATGGTCATTTTTTATTTATTTTCATTTGGAGGAAATGTAAGGGAATCAATTTTAAAGAGATTAAGAAATTACATATCATTGTGATCTCACTATCACAAACTAAATAATTGTTTCTTTTTAAGAAAACAACTATGACTTGAATCAAAAGAGTCATAGTTAACTCGTACAACAAGGATCATAATTTTTTAGTGATGCTTCAATATTTGAGATTAGCTCCCCACCTTATACAAGATGGGAAAATTTATGGATTGTATGATTCCTTCCTTGTACAACCTCCTCTCCTTACAGGAGTTACATGAATAAATCTTGATGAATTGGTTACATAAAAGACAACATAAGTAATATAATATGTTGATTATTGGTTGGCATGACTACTTAAAAATTTTCAATTGGAAGGAGGGTCCACAGAAATCACCTCTCTAATGAAATATATACTAATAAAGTGTGTTTTGAATTCCCAATACTATATCCACATCAACCTCTTTTTCCCTTTACTTTCGGTTGGATTGCCTTCCTCAAGTATGTGGAGGTGATCTCTGTGGGGTTGGTCTCCTTAATGGTCATGAGGGTGGGGGGGGTGTTTGATATTATAGGACGAAACCTTCCTAAGTTTATTTCCATTCTTCTTTTCCCTATGCTACTACAATTTATCGATCTTCTTGGTTGTTCTGCTACTCTACTTCCAACAAAAAAGATTTGAGTTCTTCAAGTTCTACATGAACAATTGATGTGTGGGTTGCTCCCAACCATACATTCTCTACAATGATTTTTTGTATATATTATTTCAAAGATAAATTTTGTGACTATTCGATCCTATATTGGCTAAGAAGTGGATCCTTCCTTTGGGGTTTCTTCATTGCATGGGTATTCAAGGGATTAGGGATCTCCCTTTTCAATGTAGGTTTTTAGTCTTCGTTCCCTCCTTATCTTTAGGGTTCCCTATATCATCTAAGAATTGTAATCAATTGTTTCTCGAGGTAATTATCTCGGATTTTTTATTTTGAGGGGTATTGGATGCTTTTTCTTGTGGGTCATAGTTTGGAACTAAATTTAATCTCTATGCTTCATGATACTCTGCATGGAAGTGGTGGTCTACTTTTTCAAATGACCTTGGGATTTTGGGAAATGCCTTACAAAGTGACCATATTCATGACACAAATTGAATTTAAAGGGAAAGATTTGATAATCCAAATCTTTATGGAAGATACTTCCATCCAATTGGAGTAAAATGACCTTTGGGAGACCTTATCCAAGGCAACTTCTACATTGATATTGGTGCATGAATATTGGAACCCCTTTGTCTCTACTGATACAATGAACTTCCACAAGCTATATCCTATATATTTTAGAGTGGATCCATCCCATAATACCAATGGAAGGTGTGGAAGGAGGATCCATACTAGCATCGATGTTATTTATTCTACTTGATTAAAGTCCTATGACCAATGATTAAAATACAATCCTCTCACACCCATGCAATAAGGCCTATATATGAATATAAAACCTCTGTCGTCTTTCAATTAAAAAAAAAAGAGAGGAAAAAGTAACCCCTCTCACAAACAAACTAGGGTTCACCCCACAACTTAGATTTATAGGCTTCCACAATCAATTACTCAATCAAAATAGGAATGGGTCATAAACTTGTGAAATTACCTATCAAAGTGCACTCGAAGATCATGATAGTCCTTCAGTGAGGCTCCTAATTCAAGATGTCCATGATGGGGTTGGAATATTCCTTCTTTGTAAACTTGCAGACATTGGAAACTCTATAGATATGATAAATTGTTGATTCTAGTGGATATGGAAAAACATGATGCTTATGCAAGTTGGATGAGCCTCCTTAATGTAGAAAAATAGCCATGTATAAACATGTGAAAGAGAATAAATGATAACATATTCTTAAGAAAATCATAATGCACAATAGCACATATAGAATACATGATAGATTTACCTTGGAAAACTTAAACCAAAAAAAAATAACAAAACAAAGTCTCACCTCTTTCTCATTGAAATAAAAAAAAATTCAGAATAAAATTTATATATATTTTGCAACATCATTCAACCCTAATTCGCTATGTGGTATTATAATACAATGGGTATAGAACCATGGGAAAAAAACCACACAAAACCCATAAAAGAGCCATCATGTCAAGATGCATAGTTTACCTACATGCAATGAATACAACACATATCCAACAATCTCTCACTTGTTGAATACTTCTCATTGGAGGGGCATGCATACATAAAATTAGCTACATGTGGAAGTGATGGCCATTGATTTCTTGAACCAAGGGAAATTCTCAATACTCACAAACTTTCCAATGAGTTTGCAAGCTTATTCAAGGCATCAACCTTATCCCACAATACCATCTTGTCTTCAACCATATCTCTAACAAAATGATACTACACATCAATATACTTCATCTTAACATGTTAAGCAAAGTTATTTTCTAGAAATATTGCAATTTGACTATCGTAATCTATCCTTATAATAACAACCATTCAGTATAGATGTTAGTATAGATGTCAAGCAATGGTTGTGGTCTTTTTTTTAAGTTTGTATATGGCACAGCCAGCCAGTATATATGTTAGTATAGATGCCAGACAATGGTTATGTTTTTTGGTACTATAAGGAGCACAGTTTTAAACACCCGGCTGGAGCAGAGTTGGTTTCCATTCATGGAAACTCTAGCTCCAGCAGACATTCGATATTATGTAACGTATTTTTATGAAATCTAACTTATAGAATTCTTACTTATATATATATAAGAAACAAACATATGATGACAATATTTATAACCATATGGCTTCCTTACTTGCGTCTGTGGCTACCATGTACTCAACTTATATGGTTGAGAATGCAACTACAACCTACCTCTTGTTCATCTAGCTAAATGTCCCTCCGAACATATTAAACACATAACCACTTGTATATCTTTAGTGATTGAGATATCCAACCTAGTTTGCATCAATAAAATCTTGTACATGTAATACTCTGTTTGGTCCAAGCATTCCTTGGTAACGGATTGCATAATCTGAATTAACATAAAAAATTATCTAAAAATATATTTACAATAGTCCAATGTACCTTCCCCAAGTTGGACATATATCGTCTTAGAACTCCTATTCCATGGAAAATATGTAGTCTAGTACAAACCATACCATAAATTAAAATTCCCACAACTGTAGCATAAGGAACTTGAGGCATTTCCTCAACGACCTCTTATGTCTTAGGGTATTGTTTTGTAGATAACTTTAAGCCAACAAAAATAGGAGTATTAGCATGTTTACATTCTTGCATTCTAAACCTCTACAATACCTGTCGCAATGTATTTCTTTTGATTCAACTAGAGTTTCATCTTTAAACGGTGCCTTTTAATTTCAATGCCCAAAATAAATAAATAAAATAGCTCCAAGATCCTTCATATCAAAGGTAGATGGTATTTGAAACTTGACATCCTTGATTATTTCCTTGTTTATAATTAAAAACATATCATCAACATATAGTACCGTGATAAAAAAAAATGATTACCAACTTATTAGGTATACACATAGTGATCAAATTGTTTCATGAACGTCCAAGTCTCATGTTATGGACCAAATATCCAAATAAAGAGTAAAAAACACCTAGTTCAATAATTCCATGCCTAAAATAAAGTGAAATAGTGAATAAATAAGAAGCCTCTTCAAAGGGATAACCTCCTATTACAAGACATCAAATACACAAAATAAGATGATCATTCAAATGAGTCTCCTTGATGTATATAAGTCTTAGACAAAGAGGGCTAGAATGCAATGATAATAAGTCGACATTACTATAACAAATGTAAATATAATGAATTAGGGTTATGGTTAGAGGTTTAATATGTCCCTCCTATTAAAACCAATGTTTTCCTCATTTGTTATCAATTATGGATGCATTTGTATTATGAACTCATCTTTCCAAGTCACATCTTCTATTGGCAAGTTCTCCCACTTGATGAGGTACTTAGTAATTTCTCATTCCATAGTTCCTTGATATGTGTTTCAATGAATATTTTAGGTTATATTGTGATTTTTCCCTCTTCATCCATATCTAAAAAATAGTTTGAACTAGCATCTTCTTATCGATTAGCTACTTCAAACAAGAAACATGGAAGGCCAGTTGTACACATGAAGATGGAGACTACTACAATCTGTAAGCGATATTACCAATCCTCTACAACACCTTATAGGGACCATCATCCTTGGGTGATAACTTGTTGTCCTTATTTTACTTCTTGAGGGATGTTTGTTTGTGTGGTTAAAACCTTAGAAACACCCAATACCCCACTTCAAAGTGCCTTTCATTGTGATCTACATCTTCTTGTTATTGCATCTTGTTTTTTTCTATAGCCAAGTTATCCTTAAATACTTGGAGATCATCATGTTGGTGCTCAATGTGATCCTCCACTACTTGAACCTTAGGTTTCCTTGTCAAAGGTGATGTGATGGATGGAGGATGCATCTTATAGGAATATATTAACAATATAACAAAGAATACCTTTTATGATTCTAGATTGTTAATGGATCTTCTTAATAGGGGTAAAATCTATCTGGAGATGTATTTCATTAATGATCCATGAATAATGATTAATAATAGATGGATGGTCTTTTTTTCATATGGGACCTACAGAGCGGAGGATTATCAATAGATGGATAAATATATATGCATATATATAACACATAAAGTTCCATAAATGTAGATATTTTAGATTAAGTATGGAAGGAAGTCTCCTAGCTCCCCTTTGGGGTATTTAGTGCACAGGTCCTAAAACACTTTCCTATCTCGGAAAATAAAAAATTTCCTAGGGTATGAGATTATTTATGGATTTATGTTTTGTCCTTATTATATCCCTAGTATCCAAAATGAGAAAGACTTCATAAGAGTTGTCAAGTGTGGTAGAGATAACTACCTATTGAGTCCATCTCCCTTGAATTAATTGGCTCTATATCTATTTGAAAAGAGATATATATATTTTTTATTGGTAATAAATCTCTCTCTCTTGTATTTCTTAGATAAGGGTGGGTTTCTCTTGGATTTTCTTGAAAACCCAAGGCCAAGAAATCTTGAACTAATTCGGTGCCTAGCTTGGGCCTTCCTAGTTACACACCACCATAGAAAGAAACATGCTCTCCTCTTGAGACAAGGAAGAAGTAGTAATATAGGAAATCAAAATGTATTTCTTGGGCCTTTTAGGGCCTTCTCAATTCAAGGATCCCCTTCTCCAATTCTACTAGTGTATGTACCCTATAATCTATAGTGATAAAATTTAGGTTCACCCTTTAGCATAGCGAGTTTAGGTTCTCCCTTTTCCTATAGGGTATTGATCAATGTTTCCTACACACCAAAATTGGTAGTCTCCATTAATTATATTACTAATAATCAAGTGAGGGGAGGCCTAACAGGTGACAAGTGGCATCCATCCATGCGGAAGGTACATGCATGGTAGAGGAGCATCAATGGAAATGAAGTAAGATCAAAGCTAGGCTAGATTTCTTGTAGGGGGCTAAGAGGGAATATTTCAGCTAGGGAGAGGATAAAGGGGCATAAGTTATCTCAGTGATATGAGGGTGGGCTCTACCCCTTGCAACCATTTGACCCATTTTGATTGTTTATCTGATGCAAAGCAACTGAGATAACCTTCCCAACATTTATTAAGAGAAAATCTCAGTTTTCCCATTAGATTGGGGATGGTAAGAGTTGTGAGCTAGTTAAGTACCCAAATAAGAAAACAAGTTAGTGCAAAAATTTATGGGTAGGTGTTATATTCTTTGCATGTGTGTGGGGGGGTGCATCAAATTTGACGACTCTGTTTTTTCGCTATTTTTAGCATTTTTCTAAATTAATCCTGGATTAAGGGATTAGGGTTTTAGTAGCTACAAAATACCTAAAATGCTGTATATATTGTATTGTGAATGGTGAAATTAATACAATGAAGAGCTGAGAGGTACGGCACCAAGGAAGGACAGTTTTATCCGAGTTGAGGGTTTCTAGCTTAAATCTCTATGTACTATGTGTATTAGTCATTGATTAATTTATGTTTTGCTTAAGAATCTGTATGCATTGCTTTACTTCACAAGTTTAAAACTTAAAAAAAATACTAGTAGAAATTTGATCCCTATCACTAACGGTAATCTTAGGGTTTCCATGTAGCTTATATATTATTTCCATGAATGCTACAACTAATGTGCTTTCTTTATAAGGATGAGAAAGTGAGAAAAAATTGGCATACTTTTTGAGTTGACCTATCACTACCGTGATGGCATTCTCTCCTTCATAATTTGGTAGACCTATAATAAAATACATTAAGATTTCTTCCAACACTAAATTGGTATGGCTAATGACTCTAGAAGACCCGAGGTCTTGATCATATCTACTTCATTTTGTTGGAAAACCAAACACTCTGCCACAAACTTTTGAGCATCAGTTTTAACACCTTCCCAAAAAAATCCTTCTTCATCCCATGATAAGTTTTCAAGAATCTTGTGTGTTACCCTATAGAAGAAGTCTATAGTTCTAAAAGAACATTTTGTTTGAGTTGGGAATCTTACATAACATAAGCAATCCTTATACTAGTGTAAATCATTCTATTGAATACACAACACACCCTAAAAATCTAAATTTTTGGGTATCGTCTTTTCTTCGATTTTTTGCAAGGAAATTTCATATGTTTTGATTTTGTCATTTTTATGCATCTCATATAGGTTAGTGAGTGTTTGGATTTGAATAAAAAACAAAAAATAAACTTGATGTGGGAAAATCAAACAAAGTTCAACACAAGAAAAGTGTGAAAGAAGAATCTCTAACTGATTTTATTAATTAAAAACCAAGCTTGTTTAGTTACATATCTTGAAAAACGACTTCATAATAATAGAGATACGACTTCAACAACCATGGAGGCAAAATCCTAGAAACTAGAAATTGAACATAATGATAGAGATAGTTGGAGAGATTCTCTCAACTACTCTATGAGACTGGGAACTACTTCATGAGACTAGGAGCTACTGAAAGGCTACATACCTCTCACACTCATATTACAATATAAATGAAAAAATGAATATAAACTAAAGTATATACATATAAAAAAATGCATATAAACTCAATCTATATATTATGCATTTTATTCCTTATCATTCCTCCCATCCTAAGAAGCACTAGCCTCCAATGCTTTCTAGATCTGTTGGTGTAACCAATGTGGAAGAAACAGGATGCAGATGTGGACCAACTAAATCAATAGTTGTTGAAGGAGAAGTTGGGTTCTCTATGTCCCATCTTTCCTTTTAATATGTGTTTACAATTAATTTGTTCATTCTTACGCAGTAGAGAGTTAGATATTTAATAGGAAAATTGTGTTAGGTATGAAACTTATTTCTCAATGTTTCAATCGCACAGTTGAGATCATCTTCAGGAGTTTGTTAAGCTCATCAATTGACATTTTTTGTTTTTTCTTCAAATATGTGTTTACAATGTTGTGCATACTCGACTAAGTGGAATGAAACACTATAGACGCCTGAGAAGAAGCTTTAAGTGATTGTTGACAAATCCGATGATGAACCAATGAAAAGAGAGTACCATAAGAATGTCCTTCAAAAGTGTTGCTAAGAGGCAACTGTGACTAATGAGCGGGAAAAATAATTGTTGATGGAGGAGAGGTAGTAGAGTCCGTTGGCGGATGAACCAGATTCGACATTCTTGGCTTCTAGATGAATGTCAAAGAACATTGTTGAAGAACAACCCATTGTGTACTACAAACAAGGTATTTAGAGTTGTCTTTATGCAATGTGTATGGATTGTTGTATGCATCATAACAATCTCTCTTATTGTAATGATAAAGATTTCCTAGCAACAATCCACGACAATCCATTTCGGTCACGTCACAGGTGACCTTATCCACAAACTGGGGAGAGAAAGTGAATAACATCATGCATGTGTGCATAATCTATGTAGATGACCCATTATCCTTCCATCCAAGTGAATATGGATGAGGATGAGGTTCCATAGGTAATTGAAGTTTTTCTATAATGGACCTCGCAATCAAATTTTTCTGCGAGCCATTATTGACGATATAATCCACTGAAAATTCATGAGTAAGGTGGGCACGAGTGACAAACAAATTGTCACACCCTCCCTGTACTAATTGATGATGTATCAAAGTAACTTTATTCAAATGGACTTTCAATTCTTCATTGATCCTATCTTATCCTAAGACTTTAAGAGGAGGATCAATTTCTTCCTCGCAAGGTTGTACAATTAATGTCTTCTTCTTCAAGTGGACTCATCATGTCCATGTTTCTTGCAATGTTTACAAAACTTAAAAAAATAAGAAGAAGTTCATGGAGAAGTAAAGGATGCAGATTTTAAACTTGTAGATCTAGAAGGATTTTTTTGACGTTTATGTTGATCCAAGAATTTCTCTTCAACCAGTTGTTCTTGATTGTATGCAACATCAATGGTAGCAATCTCCATGTACCTCAATTCTCGATATAAGTGTTCCTACAAACCACTTTTAAACTTAAGAATGAGCTCCTCGGTTGAATCGAAGATGCAAAGGAGGATAAGTAACCTGTTGAATCGATGAATGTATTCATGTACTGAAACGTTGAACCCTTGACGCAGTTGAGCCACTTAAGAAACATGTCCTTCTTATAATTTGTCGGATAGAATGCCAAAGTAAGGGCTTATACAAGTCATGTCCATTTGATGATGGGGTTATGATCTGCAACTCGGTCTATAACCAAGATTTTTGCAAGTCACGTAAGTTTTAATTTAACAAATGACACCTTCTCATCATCAGGGAATCGGTTGTAATCAAACCAAGAATCCATGTCTAAGATCCAATTCTCCAGTTGTTTGAGATCTTGGGATCTGCCATAAATTGGGACCTCACACTTGGATTGTTGGGAAACTATCTTGGTGACAGAGATCTCGTTAACTTTTGTAGCTAACGTGGCAGTGATGATGGCCAATTATGCCAATCTTTTTGCAATTGTTTGTGTCTCCATGACTCTTGTAGTCGTCATATTGGATGCAGGGGATAAAATTTCAAAAATGAAAATGATACAATAGAGTACTAGTACTCACAAGTAGTGCATAATAATGTAATTTTGACTTTCACTCAACTAACATGAAACCAAACCAAGAAAAAATACAAAATTGCATGTTAAATGAAGTGCTCACTTAAAAATAAATCAATTTTGCAAACATGCATCTGAGATTGGAGTTCATGGGCACAATTTCAATGAAATTCCACCAATTGAGCATGAATTTTGAGAAATGAAAGTTGAATGGGCACAAATTATGAGAAATTGAATCTTATTTCTTTAAAATTTCAAGAAAATGAAGTTTCTCTTGGGCATTTGGGCACAAATTTCAAAAAATTAAACTCGAATTTTGAGAAATTAGGTAGTGGAGGGTCAAATTTGTTGAAGAAGAGGTTTTATAATCCAATTTGTTGTTGTTAACTTGTATGAGAGTCGTACGACTGTAATCCACTTATAATTTCACACATGGGAAGGTCATATAGGTGTACGGCTGCAATTGATG
>JASDQU010739199.1:42100-53311 GCA_032191745.1 Picea mariana | reverse complement strand
CTTGCACGACGTGCCCTTCAGGATGCACTACGTACTCCAAGGGTGCCACTCACCTCTTGACTGATTTGGTATACATAAAAAACCCCTGGAGTCAATACTTCACCAGGTGATCTTGTGGGACACTAAGGGCCTCTAAGGAATAAGGCCCCCGCATTATTGCATGCCCCGTAGAATCATCATGAGCGACTGTCATAGTTTTCCCTCATGACATCGTGGGTCTTTGATGCAGGAGCATTGCTCCAATGTCATCAAGCACCAACTAGCTAGCACATCAACCACGCATTCAATGGAAGGAGAGAGGCGCAACCCTCTCATTTTTTTCAAATTTTGAAAAATTGTATTAAATGTTTGTAAGGCCGAAGAGCCAAATCCATGCATGTGCACAGGCTATGATTAGAAACCATCTTTAATGGTTGTAAGGTTGAGATATAGATTTGATTCGAACTAGACAACCATCCAATGTAATTGAATGTAAATTAATGAGAGTTGGTGAGATGGAGGGAAGAGCTTGAGGAGCCCCTCTTTGTATCTACATTGGATGGGAAGAGTAGAATAGAGAATAGATTAGAGAGTAGAGGAAGCCGTGACTCTATTGCAGTCCGGGATCACATTGTAAAGAGGCATTGTAAAGAGGCATTAATACAATCAGAGCAGTTTTGCCTGCATGTTATTCTGTGTTTGTTGATGGATGTCTTTATACGTTTATGATATGTTGTAGATGTGTGTTAGTTTGCATTTGCAGGTTATAGACATAAGTCATTGTCTGTTGGGTTTTTTGATTCTAGATCTGGTTCTTTGTGGCTTCATGCAAGAGGTTGCATAACAGAACACTGCGGGTTCTGTAAGCCAATGCATTTCTGAATTTTGCGGAATTTGGATAGAGTTGTGCTAGGAGGGCACACCAGAGGAAGTATTAGACCCAGGGAGAAACCTCAAGGTTGCTGAAAACCTTCGAGGTAAGAATGTGTGGAGGAAGGAATAGAGATAACATAATCACTGAGCATTATATGGAAGCTCTTATAGGAGGGCATTGAGCAAGTGCATAGAGTGCACAGAAGAACTCTATTCTAAGTTCAGAGGAAGGAGAAGTGTCGAGGAGGAAGACACTTACAGAGTCATTAAATACTCTGTCGGTTCAGTAAGGAGTGCTTGAATGGTAGGCTACCAAGAGGGAACCAATCTCCATTTGAGGGAGAAGGCAAGGGTCGAATCCCTTAGAGGTTTGAGTAGGAAAAGCTCAGTATGGATAACACAGTTGTGTGCAAGGACCCTGCAAGGAGTGTAGAGGTCAAGAAACCTCCTGAGGTTTCAGAGTGAACAAAGCTTAGGAGGGCATAATTTTTAGTAACACAGGCGAGACTAAAGGTCGTGGACTCATGGGATAAAGAACAAGGGTTTCATCCTTTGAAGCATTCAAAATCTTCCAAAGCTCGGAGAGAGTGCATGCTCAGGAAGGAGCAACAATAGCTATTGGATCAGTACTGAGAGGAGAAGATCTGGACTGTTGATTCTACATCTAGGAAACAGAAGGAGAGTGCATAAGGAGGATAGATCTGGACCATTGGTCCATTTCGCGAATTCGGGTATCGTGAGCGAGGAGCTAGATTTCTTTAAGTTACAAAACCCCTAATTGAAAAATTGTGATTCGACCTGAATCGTCAATCGAGGAGAAAGGAGAGGCATGATATTTGGCACCATGCTACATCATGTATCGGGGTTTCAAAGGGTGAAGGAGTTGCACCTTGATCGCTAAAGTCGTGAAGTGCCGAGCGCTGAGGGCTCGAGAGAACACGTGTCACATCTGTTAGGTGGGGACTGCGTGGTTGACAGGTGGTGAAAACATAGAGCGCACAAAAAAGACGGAAGTAGGTGACAGGTGGCATACACACATCACCTTGGAAGGGGTCAACCCATCGCTGACTTATCGTGCTTCAGGGTTTCGCAAAGGAGGAGCACGAGGGCTCAACACTCCAACTCGTGAAGTTGCGAGTTGCGAGGGGTGCTAGAGTTAGGCTCTAGTCGGTGGTCACTTGTNACATCTCGGGTATCGGAGGTTTGGAGTGCAAGAAGATTCGAGGGTATTGGACTCACCAAATCACGATGTTGAGAGTCGTGAAAGGAGCTTGTGCTAAGGATGGGTTATGGTCACATGGAGATGTAAGGCTCATGCCTGGTGTTAAGTTGTGCAGGGTGGGATTTCATGAAGGACCCGTGGATCGGATTTGTGAGGTTCCAATAGGGATCTGAGGGAGCCACTTCAGCTCGAGGAGAATTTAGAATGATCCTATGCGAATCACGGCCTGAGGGTCGAGGGTCTGTGTCATTTGGTATCAGAGCTTGATTTTGTCTGTATATTGCAGGCAGAGGGAGCCAGAGGAAAAGGAAGATAGAGTGTTGAATCTCTGTGATGATTGTTGCAAGGTGTGCAACAGTCAATAGACAGTCATAAGGACTATAGGAAAGGCCAGAAGCACTCACGGTTGCAGAGTGATAGAAACAAGTTTGCCAGGAGGGTAGACAAGAACAAGAAGATGGCTACTAAAGGCCATGGACGTGGTGGAAAGAAGAACCACCACCAAAAAAGAAAAGATGAAATGGATAAATAACTCACTGAGGTGAGGGCAAGGATGGAAGAGATTGCACTATGGGTGCAGTAGAATGCAAAGACACATTGGGTGTATGAATGGACTCTGAGAAGGAAAGAAAAGTGGCCAGTCAAGAAATTGTTGGCCAAAGGACAATGAAGGCTGTTAATAGGATGGTTGAGGCATGTAGAATGCCTTAGAGGTGAACAGGAAATGGTTCACATCTGTGAGCCAGAAGCTGGGAGAAATCTCAGTGATGATGAGGAGAAAATATCACTGGAAGATCTCATGAACTGCCGGGAAGGCAGTGAAGAAAGTTCAGATTTCTAGATGGGCAATGAGATGGGATCATTGGACGATATCAGAGACTGCTAGGTGAGTACTGAGGAACTTTCAAGTTGCTAGGTGGGCAATGAGATGTGATCACTAGGGGATCTCATAAATTGCCAAGAGGGCAGAGAATAAATCCCATATTGTCAGGTGGGTAAGGGAGAGAAGAGGGGACTGCTTAACAATGTCATGAACTCAGAGGTGAGTTCGAATCAGCAAGAGGAGCTAACATAGAAGGATCAGAGGAATCTCCTGATCAATGGAGGAATTCAGATATTCCTACCAGGCAGCCAAGACGAGGCAGGGAAGATGTTGCGGGTACAACAATAGAAGGACACCCAATAGAAACTGTCAAAGAGAAAGAAGAAATGGAGCAGGCATCAAAATCTACCCCAACAGAAGAAGAGCATGCAAATAAGATGTTCACTCCATGGGAGTTGGAGTTAGAAATGTTGGAGGATTGGTTGAACCATCCATAACCAATAGATGACTGCCATGAGTAGTCAGTCATGAATATTTTGGAAAAAGAGCATTTGGAGAAATTGCTCGAAAATTTTAGCCAGCGAGCTGAACAGATGATGACTACAACGCTAAGGTCTTCTGCAGAAGGTGAATCAAAATTCCAGTATGAGGAATAGCTGGAGGAATCTGGAGATGCATCAACAGAAGAACTGGAAGAAGCAAAGCAGTTAGAAGGGGAAGTTGAGAAGAGACTTAGTGATCAGACTGCAGAATTGAATTTTGTAGCAAAGTGGCAAGATGAGGCCATAAAGGAAGAAAATAGCATGGGGGATCTAGTTTATCTACCCACTAATAAGGATGAAGAAGTGCAGCCAAGGAGACTGCATAAAGAGAGCTAGCCACTAGATCAACTGGATGAGGTAATTGAGGGAATCATAAGGCTGATGTCAAGGTCAACAATAGAAACTGCCAGTGAGGAGGAACTGTGCAGAGGAGAACCTGCTATAGCAGTAGGGCAACAGATGCAGTAGTAGCAACGAAGCAGTGGAGCAGATGGACAACTCCAGAGAACTACCTAGGATCCAGGTGGGTTTCAACAACGGTGTTGGGAAGCTCATGAGTAGGAGCTCATGATTTTTGCAGCTGAGGAGTATGATGTAGGAGCATCACTCCAACGTCATCAAGCGCCAGCTAGGTATCACATCAATCGTGCATTCAATGGAAGGAGAGAGGCACAACCCTCTCGTTTTTTTCAAATTTTGAAAAATTGTGTTAAATGTTTGTAAGGCTGAAGAGCCAAAGCCATGCATGTGCACAATCTATGATTAGAAACCGTCTTTAATGGTTGTAAGGCTAAGATCTAGATCTGATTCGAACTAGAGAACCATTCAATGTAATTTAATGTAAATTAATGAGAGTTGGTGAGATGGACGGAAGAGCTCAAGGAGCCCCTCTTTGTATCTATATTGGATGGGAAGAGTAGAACAGAGAATAGGTTAGAGAGTAGAGGAAGCCGTGACTCTGTTGCAGTCCAGGATCACATTGTAAAGAGGCATTTCATATTAATACAATCAGAGCAGTTTTTCTTGCATGTTATTTTGTGTTTGTTGATGAATGTCTTTATGCGTTTATAATATGCTGTAGATGTGTGTTAGTTTTCATTTGCAGGTTACAGACAGAAGTCATTGTCTGTTGGGTTCTTTAATTCTAGGTCTAGTTCTTTGTGGCTTCATGCAAGAGGTTGCATGATAGAACACTGCGGGTTCTGTAAGCCAGTGCATAGAGTGCACTTCTGAATTCTGTGAAATTTGGACAGAGTTGTGCCAGGAGGGTGCACAAGAGGAAGTATTAGATCTAGGAAGAAACCTCAAGGTTGTTGAACACCTTGGAGGTAAAACTGTGTGGAGGAAGGCACAAAGATAACAGAATCATTGAGGGTTATGTGGAAGCTCTGCCAGGAGGGCATTGAGAAAGTGCATAGAATGCATGGAAGAACTCTATTTTGAGTTCATAGGAAGGAGACGTGTCAAGGAGGAAGACACTCACAGAGTTGTTCAATACTTTGTTGGTTCAGTAAGGAGTGCTTGAACGAGAGGCTTCCAAGAGGGCACCAATCTCTATTTGAGGGAGAAGGCAAGGGTTGAATCCCTTAGAGTTTCGAGTAGGAAAAGCTCAGGATGGATAACATAGTTGTGTGTAGGGACCCTGCAAGAAGTGCAGAGGTTGAGAAACCTCTTGAGGTTTCAAAGTGAACAAAGCTCAGGAGGGCAGATTTTTTAGTAACACAGGTGAGACTAAAGGTCGTGGACTTGCGGGATAAAGAAAAAAGGTTTCAACCTTTGAAGCATTCGAAATCTTCCAAAGCTTGAAGAGAGTGCGTGCTCAGGAAGGAGAAACAGTAGCTGTTGGATCGGTACTGAGAGGAGAATATCTGGATTGTTGAATCTACATCTAGGTAGTAGGAGGAGATCACGCAAGGAGGATAGATCTGGACCGTCGGTCCGTTTCATGAATTCGGGTATCGCGAGATGGGAGGCGGAGTTCTTTGCACTACAAAACCCTAAATCATGAAATCGCGATTCGACCTGAATCATCGATCGAGGAGAAAGGAGAGTCGTGAGATTTGGTGGCTCGCTACATTGTGTATCATTGTTTCGAAGGGTGAAGGAGTTGTACCTTGATTGCTAAAGTCACAAAGTGTCGAGCGTCGAGGGCTCGGGTGAACACATGTCACATCCATTAGGTGGTGACCGTGTGGTTGGCAGGTGGTGCAAACATAAAGCACACAGAAAAGATGGAAGTAGGTGACAGGTGGTGTACACGCATCACCTTGGAGGGGGTCAACCCATCGCTGACTTATCGTGCTTCGGGGTTTCAAAAAGGAGGAGCACGAGGGCTCAAAACTCTAACTCGTGAAGTTGTGAGTTGTGAGGGGTGCTAGAGTTAGGCCCTAGTTGGTGGTCGCTTGTAGAGGCATTAGCGAGGAAGGTGCCATACCCGTATCACATCTTGGGTATCGAAGGTTTGGAGTGCAAGAAGAGTCGAGGGTCTTCGACTCACCAAATCGCAAAGTCACGAGTCACGAAAGGCACTTGCTTTAAGGTCGGGTTGTGGTCACATGGAGATGTAAGGCTCACACCTGGTGTTAAGTTGTGCAGGGTGGGTTTTCATGAAGGACTTGTGGATCGGATTCGTGAGGTTCCAATAGGGATCCGAGGGAGCCGCTTCAGCTCAAGGAGAATTTAGAATGATCCTATGTGGATCATGGCCCGAGCATCACTCCAACGTCATCAAGCGCTAGCTAGACAACACATCAAGTGCGCATTCAATGGAAAGAGAGAGGCGCAACCCTCTCATTTTTTTCAAATTTTGAAAAATTGTATTAAATGTTTGTAAGGCCGAAGAGCCAAAGCCATTCATGTGCACAGGTTGTGATTAGAAACCATCTTTAATGGTTGTAAAGCTGAGATCTAGATCTCATTCAGACTAGACAGTCATTCAATGTAATTGAATGTAAATTAATGAGAGTTGGTGAGATGGAGGGAAGAGCTCGAGGAGCCCCTCTTTGTAAAAAGATCTTCTTTGTATCTAGATTGGATGGGAAGAGTAGAACAGATAATAGGTTAGAGAGTAGAGGAATTCATGACTCTGTTGCAGTCCGGGCTCACATTGTAAAGAGGCATTTCATATTAATACAATCAGAGAAGTTTTTCCTGCATGTTATTCTTTGTTTGTTGATGAATGTCTTTATGCATTTATGATATGGTGTAGATGTGTATTAGTTTGCATTTGCAGGTTACAGACATAAGTCGTTGTCTGTTGGGTTCTTTGATTCCAGGTCTGGTTCTTTGTGGCTTCATGCAAGAGGTTGCATGACATAACACTCTGAGTTCTGTAAGCTAGTGCATAGAGTGCACTTCTGAATTCTGCAAAATTTGGACAGAGTTGTGCTAGGAGGGTGCACTAGAGGAAGTATTAGACCCAAGGAGAAACCTCAAGGTTGCTGAATACCTTGGACGTAAGACTGTGCGGAGGAAGGCACAGAGAAAATAGAATCACCGAGGGTTCTATGGAAGCTCTGCCAGGAGGGCATTGAGCAAGTGAATAGAGTGCACAAAAGAACTCTATTCTTAGTTCAGAGGAAGGAGAAGTGTCAAGGAAGAAGACACTCACAGATTCATTAAATACTCTGTCGGTTCAGTAAGGAGTTCTTGAATGGGAGGCTTCCAAGAGGGCACCAATCTCCATTTGAGGGAGAAGGCAAGGGTTGAATCCCTTAAAGGTTCGAGAAGGAAAATCTCAGGATGGATAGCACAGTTGTGTGAAGGGACCCTACAAGGAGTGCAGAGGTCGAGAAACCTCTTGAGGTTTCAGAGTGAACAAAGCTCAGGAGGGTAGAGTTTTCAGTAATGTAGGTGAGACTAAAGGTCATGGACTGTGGGATAAAGAACAAAGGTTTCAGCCTTTGAAGCGTTCAAAATCTTCCAAATCTCGGAAAGAGTGCGTGCTCAGTAAGGAGCAACAGTAGCCATTGGATCGGTACTGAGAGAAGAAGATCTGGACTATTGAATCTATGTCTAGGCAGCAGGAGGAGAGTGCGCAAGGAGGATATATCTGGACCTTCGGTCTGTTTCATGAATTTGGGTATCACGAGATGGGAGGCGGAGTTCTTTGTGCTACAAAACCCCGAATCACGAAATTTCGATTCAACCTAAACCGTCGATCAAGGAGAAAGGAGAGCCATGAGATTTGGCTCCTTGCTACATAGTGTATCAAGGTTTCAAAGGGTGAAGGAGTTGCACCTTGATTGCTAAAGTCATGAAGTGCCGAGCACCAGGGGCTCGGGCGAACACGTGTCATGTCCGTTAGGTGGGGACCATGTGGTTGACAGGTGGCGCAAACATAGTGCGCAAATAAAATATGGAATTAGGTGACATGTGGCGTACACGTGTCACCTTGGAAGGGGTCAACCCATCACTGACTTATTGTGCTTCGGGGTTTCGCAAAGGAGGAGCACGAAGGCTCAACACTCCAACTCGCAAAGTTGCGAGTTGTGAGGGGTGCTAGAGTTAGGCCCTAGTCGATGGTCACTTGTAGAGGTGCTAGCGAGGAAGGAGCCATACCCATATCGCATCTCGAGTATCGGAGGTTTGGAGTGCAAGAAGAGTTGAGGGTCTTCAACTCGCCAAATCGTGAAGTCGTGAGTCACGAAAGATGCTTGCATTAAGTCCAGGTTGCGGTCACATGGAGATGTAAGGCTCACACCTAGTGTTAAGTTGTGTAGGGAGGGTTTTCATGAAGGACCTGTGGATCAGATTCATGAGGTTCCAATAGGGATCCAAGGGAGTCACTTCAGCTTGAGGAGAATTCATAACAATCCTGTGCGAATCACGGCCCGAGGGTCAGGGGTCTACGTCAGTCTTCTCAAACTAGGTAGTCGTTAACCTACAATTTGAGCCACGACAGGAGTGCTAGTAGGCTGTGGTAGGGCTACTATCCACACCTCTCCCTTAACGTATCTGGTTATCATGCATGACCCCTCTACTCCACATGTGAGTCTGGTTGGAAAGCTATCTTCAACCTGCATCATCAATGAATCATGTCATAAATAACATCCATAATCATATCATCTAATTATATGCACAAATTTCATATATATACAACAATCAAACCCCAATAGTCCACTCCCTGACTTAATCCAGAGTTCAAGGGTTTCATCGATGCCTCAACATCCTCGAGGTCCAAATCTTGCACACTCAGGAGAACTGAGTCAATAGCACCTGTCTAAGTCAATAGAAAAATAACATATAATCACATCCATAATGCCTCATAATAATAATCAATGTTCAAAGGTATAATCATCCAGATCTCTTGCAAGAAAGTGCCCTCAAGGAATAAGTTTGCTCAGTGCGTGCAAGAGCGGGATGTTACAATTTTTGTGTCTTACGAGATATTATAAAAAAATTGCTAAGAATTATACATGCATTGCTGGCCCACTCACATCTYTCTTGAATGAAAATTCATTTGTATGGAATGAAGAGGCCACCTTGGCATTCTCACTTTTAAAATAGTCCATGTATTCTACATCAGTATTGTTAACACCTAATTTTGGTAAAACATTCATAGTCGAATTTGATGCATTTGAATAAGGAATTGGAGAATTATTTATGCAATAAGGGATACCATTGGATTTTGAAAGTAAACAATTAAGGGGAAAAGACTTGGTGAAATCTACATATGAAAAATAAATGGAAATAGTTTTACATGCAAATAAAAAAATGGCGAAAATATCTCATTGGGAGACATTTTAAAGTCAAGACAAACCATGATATCCTAAAGTACTTTTCAGAGAAAATATTGTCATCATAAGAACATAAAAAATGGGTAGAAAAAATGCAAGGGTTTGATTTTGAAATAATATACAAAAAGGGGAATTAAGGATGATGTGGTTGCATATGCCCTTTCCAGAATAGAAGAAGCTTGAATTTTATATTCCATCACATATTCCATTCTTGTGTGGTTGGAATAAACTCACTATGAATGGAAAAACGATAATAATATGAGACATAAAATACAATGTATAAAGTAAGGGAAGAACTCTATGGACCATTAGGAGTGGAAAGAGGATATTCCCTGGTACAAGGGGAGAATAATTTTATGCCCTCAATAAAATTTGAAACAATATATATTAAGGGAGTCTCATGATTCTCCAATGGTAGGAAATTCAGGGTTCCTTAAAACATACCAAAGGATAAAAAAAATTCTTTTGGGAAGGAATGAAGAAATACATTAAAAACATTGTAAGAGAATGTAAGGCTTTCCAAAGAAATAAATAAGAAAAAATAAAAAATCCAGGGTTACTTCAGCCTTCACACATACCTAATCAAATATGGGAAGATATCTCAATTGATTTCATTATAGATTTACTGAAATCAGAAGGTAAGGTTGCCACCTTTTTTTATTGTGGATAAAATCACAAAATATGGACATTTTTGTAGAATTCAAAGTACGTATGTGGAAATTCAAGTAGAAGAAGTGTTCATGAAGGAAATTCTTAGACTTCATGGATTTCCTAAAGTAACAATAAGTGAAAGAGATCCAAAATTCATAGGAAAATTTTGGAAAGAATTTTGGAAGATGAGTGGAAAAACACTAGCAATAAGCTCAACATATCATCCACAAACAAATGGTCAAATATAAATAGTTAACAAATGTTTTTAGGGTTATCTACGTTTCTATTCTTCATACAATCAATCTCAATGGGTGAAGTGGCTTCCTCTATCAAAATGGTGGTATAATACCACCTATCACACATCTACTAAGATGTCCCCATTTGAAGCCCTTTATGGATATCCAACTCCTAGTATCTCATAATTTTGTAGGACCATTCCAAAGTGGAGGCATTAGAGTCACATATGGAAAATACTAAAGAAAATTTGACAGTTCTTAAGAAAATCCTTGAAATGGCACCAAAAAAGATGAAGCAACAAGCATATAACATCAAAGTGAAATAAAATTTGAGGGTGATTGGGTATTTTTGACACTGCAACCTTATAAACAATCTATATCAAACATAAGAAGAATCATAATTTGACTCAAAATTTTTATGGACCCTACAATATTATTCACAAGATTGGAAAAGTGGTGTATGAGTTATATTTTCCTTCTTCTCCTATTCATAAGGTTTTTCATGTATCTTGCCCAAAAACATCTTTGGGACAAACTATGCCAGTGCAAACAAAACTTCTAGAACCATTTTTTTTTATAGATAGGAATTCTACATCTTTGTGAAATAGAACCATTATGGAGTACCTAATCATGTGGAAGAATATCCCACTATAAAAAGATACATGGGAAAATGTGAAGTTCATGAAGAAACACTCTCAATTACAAAATTTGAGGGACAAGTTTTTTTAAAAAGAGAGGAGCTATGTTAAGGCTCCTGAGGCCCTATGCTAAGGCCCTAACATTCATTTATTATTTATGATTAGGTCAACTTAGCGGTAGGTTCCATCATGCTCACTTTATCTCCTATTTTTAATAAAAGGGAATCATTTGTATAAGAATCTCATCTTGTCTTCTGAATTGGGTATCTTGTCCTGCTCAAAGTGGACTATATTCATTTACTTTTTATCTCTTTTAAGGAGTTGGATCATAACATCATATTAAGTGTTAATTCCTTATGTATTTTACATGAAAATAGTGACCATGGGTCAAGTCGGATAATGGATCATGATGCTATAAATTTGTTCCTTTTTCCTTGTTTCACCTTGGTGGTCATCATAATCTCTTAGATAAATATTGCCACTCTTGGGTAGAGTTGTACTACCAGGGG
>JASDQU010739199.1:20813-32252 GCA_032191745.1 Picea mariana | reverse complement strand
CAGGGTGGCATGGAGCCACGTGATGGGATTATGCCACAGCCCACCACCCTACCCAGTGTTTAATGGCGTTTAATTTGATGCGAGGGTGCATTAACGCACCAGTCCTTTCCACCTCGCGGAGAATTTGAATGGATTTGTTCATAATGTTTGGGCCTCACATCTGCATGCCAGCTGATTTTCCTTTCCCTTTGCAGCGAAGGTCTTTCTCTAATCCCTCTCGCTGGTGCAACGCGATCCTGGTTACCTCCCTTCACCGCAAGCTCATAGTCTTCTCAGTCCGCTGCATAGATTTCACCATGACCCGACCCCGAGGCAGACCAAAGCGAGGCTCCCCTTGGAAGCCTCAAAGACCCGTGATCAAGCCTCTTGCTTCAACCTTTACCGACCCCTCCCCTCAATGGCAGTCTCAGACTATCCCTGTCTCCTTTCATGCCCCGNCGTCTAATTTGACGTGAGGGTGCATTAACGCACTAGTCCTTTCCACCTCGCGGAGAATTTGAATTGATTCGTTCATAATGTTTGGGCCTCACATCTGCATGCCAGCTGATTTGCCTTTCCCTTTGCAGTGAAGGTATTTCTCTGATCCCTCTCGCTGGCGCAACGCGATCTTGGTTACCTCCCTACACCGCAAGCTCATAGTCTTCTCAGTCCGCTGCATAGAATTCACCATGAATCGACCCCGGGGCAGACCGAAGCGAGGCTCCCCTTGGAAACCTCGGAGACCCGTGATCAAGTCTCCTGCTTCAACCTCTGCCGACCCTTCCCATCAACGACAGTCTCAGACCATCCCTGTCTCCTTGCATGCCCCGCAGCTCAGCTCCATGGCTATCATTTCGTGCACACCAATTTCTCTTCTGCGGCTTTCTCATGACCCCTCAGTGTTTCCTTCCAGCTCCATGCCTTCCGGCGACCCTCTGGGAAACCTGGGAGGTGATCCCTCTTTTCACAGCGCGCCCAAGTGGGCAGGTCCTTGTTTCCCCGAGAACGTTGATAGAGTGCAGTTCGCAGAAAGCCTGGATATCTTGCATGATCTAGTATTTGAGCTTCAGCAAGAGGTAGCGGACTTACAATATCGCGTCCAAGCAACAGAGATGAAGGTAGCCAACTTTATGCAAATTCTCTCTTCTATGCACGAGGCCCTATTCATGGCCCCTGGCGACGCCAGCCCCAAAGAGCACCCCGAGGTCGCTAAAGAAGAAGCTCAGGACAAAACGCAGACTCCAGTGGCAGCAGGGCGGGAGCAGAAAGAGTGCAAGGATGACAGCAAGGACCCTGCATGCACCGACGAAGCTGGCAAGAAATGGGACTATGGAGTGGCTTTCATCGAGGAAGAGCCTTGGTCAGGCGACCTCCCCGCCACCTGGCCCAACTACAGTCCGACCGTCTAATTTTAGTGTATGCCTATTTACTTTGCTTCTAGAACTAAAAAGCTAAACAGTGTTTTTCTCTTTTGCTGCTGGTTTAACTCTAGACTTGTTTAATCAAGAAACTGGATGGGCTAGTTGGACTGGTTTCCCCATACTGGGGCAGTCCAGCAACTGTAGCCTGAACATAGCTGTATTTTGGACCTCTGTTTCAAACTTTCGAAGGATCTTAATATAATATTACCTCTTACTTAAAAAAAAAAAATATGACTTATTAAATAATGCATATGGTGTATTTAGACATTACACACCAAGTGACATAGATATTGTCAAGATAGGGTTCACAAATGCAACAATTGTCTAAGACCAACCACATATAACATATAATGCACCTCCACTTGTTAAAACTTGACATTCCCCATGATTGGATAATGATAAAAAGAGTGTATAGACAAATAACTTCAACAAATAAAATGTGTTTTATTCGACAATAATTCCCTATCTAACTAGCATGTGCGTAAACAATACATAGATCACAAGCCCTTACAATGCATTCTTTAGCATTTGACTCCACTAAAATTAAACAACATGGGCTTGTCTACACAACACTTTCTTATATATATTAAAGTCATTAACTCGCCCCGATGAACATAATTTTGAGTGACTCTATGAAGGTGTGTCACATTTTCTATTGAAATGTGGCAATGGAAATTTGATATTTTAATTATTTTTCAAATGGAAGCTCTTAATACTCATATATGCCTTGAGAATTGCATTGTGCAGTAAAAAGACAATGGATAGAAAATCATGCTATCTTTCTAATGATGTTTTTTTCCAAAAAAATTCAATGCCATTTAATGTGTCAATTTTTTTTTAATTGTATGTTTATCCTTGAAAGTTTATGAAAAAGTTAACACTTGAATTTTGCTCACATCAACTATTTTAGTTCTAAATTTATAATTTTCAGAAATAAATTATACAAGTAGAATATTCATAGAATGCAATTTATCCCACAAATTTTGAATTTCTTTTTGAAAATTTATATTTTCTATTATTTTTTTAAGGTAACTAATTAATGTTTGAATCACATTTCATACAACTTTGTCTTCGTAACACCTTTTTCTTCATATTTATGGAAAATGAAAAAACAAATAAGCCCTTGGTTGTTTTTAGATTTTCGTGGTGAGTATTTTCGAAGTTGTTTGCCGGATAATCCACAGTGGATTATCCGGCAAACAACTTCGGAAATAAGCCCTTTTGAAGAGTAAATATACATGAGTATTCCAAATATTTTTTTCTAATTTTCGGTTGTGTATTTTTTAAGATACTGATATTTCTTTAGGTACATTCACTAACGGGGAAAAGGTTGTGTATAAGATTTAAAAGAAAATAAGTTTATAATATAATATAAAATTGAAAATCGGAAAATATATACCATTGGATTGAGGACTCAATGATGAATCTATTAACATAAAGTCCACCACCTTCCATGGAAGAGATGAATGAATTTCACCGACTTGAGGTTGCTACTCCTTGAAAACTTGAAAACATGGGGAAGGTTTGTTGACTTTAAATCCTTGAACATAGGTTAGAGCTTGATTGAGGGTTTTACCTTGATGAAGGGATGAAGCACATGTTTTAGAGACCCTCGATTGAGGTCCTATGTTTACTTAATCCCTTGATCAAGATTTTAGGCCCTTGATCATGGTCTGTTTGAGGGCTTAAAACCTTGATCAAGGTTATCCTTTATCAAGGGTTTGTTGAGACAATTTTTTCCCTCCCCACTTGCCAAAATTGTGACACAAATTCATGGATTCACTCTTTCACTGTATCTGAGAAAGTTCACTTCGTAATTAAAAAATGGAAAGAGAGGCATATTTGCATTTTGAATACGAACTATATCACTACTAAAAAAATGTTCTCTATTTATATGCTCATTGAAGACACGAAACTTGTCATTACATCTTGAAAATATTATTTAAAACTATGATCTCATGGTGGCTGATATCTTGTGTTTTTATGAAACAAAAAAAAACCTAATTGCAAATGACAATATACTTACATAAAACTTCTATTAATTGTCTAAATTATGCCTTCATGGCATTTTTACATGCTATATAAAGAATATAGTAATCAAGCAAATATGAAACTTATGCCATGGAGCATGTTGAGTCTCTTGTGCTTGAAATTTTTTTTATGATCATACTAGTCTTAGGGTGGAAAATTTCTACATCACACCACATGCCTCTCTTGAATCCTTGTTCCAATTTTAACTACCATAGCATTGAACCTGCCAACTAAGGGACACATTATGCTCACTAGAATTTCAACTTTGACATGTTGAAAAACCATGTTGTATAAGAAAACTCTTCCCATTCATAAAAAGTCACAATATGGCATTACATACACCTAAACCAACAACCATTATTGGCTCATTGATATATCACCTCTAGACAACTTGGCTAATGTTGACAACAACTTCAATGCTTTTTTACTCTTATTGGTATAATCACCATGATTTTTTCCTTACACTTTATTTCCAAACCTCCTTAAACATCCATACATAGTAGAAATTGTATCTTCAGTTTTGCTTATGTATCACCTCTCAATGCAATTCCTACCATTCTCTTCTTACAATGTTACTTTTCAATACTATTCAAAAGGAATTATAGAATGAGACAATGATTTATATTCTTTGAAGACATTGCCTCCACACCAAACCTACACCATGGAAATAACTACTCATTGTAAACTACGAAATTAAGAAAGTTCAATGAAGCACAATAGGTAGCCTTTCTTTTCTCGATTTTGCTATAGTTTACATGCCCCTTCCTCTATTTTAGGCATTTCTACAATGTATTTCATTTCTCAATTGTTCTTTTTCCTTTCTCTTTCACCTCACTAGAATCAACAACAAAAAGTGTTCTATTGTTTCTAGCACATAGAACATTCCTCCTTCCAGTACTGAAGATGCTAATTCCCATAGTCCACAAATAGACCTACAATAATAGATTTATTATTTTCAGAATTTCAACAAATCTCCATCTAGTTGCGATTAATTTCCCCTCCTTTGCAAATGGTATGGACTCTATTCATACACATTTCATCCCTCTAGTCATTGTTCTCCTCCTTGAATGGTCCTTTGTATAACTCACTAGAAAAGTTCTTAGTGCTTCCCTTCCACCTAGAGAGACCCAACTATAAAAAAATACCAAAATCGAACTTCTATCATTTTTTCGATCCTCCTGAACTTTACTACCTTTTCTTGTCTCCCTTTTGCATTATTTGCAATATAAATCTACCATTTTTCCCTCAATGTACTAGCATTTTCAGTTTCACTTTACCCTATGTTATAAAGTCCTGCAATTTGTTTTAGAATTATTTAAGAAACATTTAAAGCTCATTAGTTTCTCTAGAACAAAGACAACTTCACCAAGTTGCAACATCTCGTTCCTATAATAATCTCGAACACAACTTCTAGTAGTATTAGGCACATAGAGCTTGTTATAAATGAAACATTAGAAAGAGCGGTAAAATTCCTTATACCCATTAAACAAAGTTTCCATCATTTACAATTCATCACTAGTTTTGCATATACTTTGAATTTCATAAGCTTCATGGTGATTGTAAGAAACAAGTAAGTTTGATTAGAGGAAGACAAAGAAAAATAACAACAATATTCACTACTTGCAGAACCATGAAAATTGTTTCTTTGAAGATTGAATGTAACCACAGTTGTAATCTAGTAAGCAATAACCACAAATATAACACACCAACACCTTTCCTAAAAATATTTTCAATTCATTGTACTTTCTTGTTCAATAACCCTTCAATTTTTTTGCAATAATATTGCATCCCCTATAAATGGTATCATGCTCATTATATGTCATTTTTTGGTCGATTGTAATGCACCAAACATAGACTCACATATCTTTCCTAGCACTGATGATGATATGTCATCTCAAGCATAAAAATGATCCCATTATTTATCGCCATTCAAATAATTCTTTCAATTCCTTTCATTTTGTTCTATTAGAAATAATATCGTTCCTCTAAATCCTTGTATATCGTTCTACTATAAATGTTTTTATTGCTTCTATATCTCACTTGCATTGCAAGTCGACTCTATCCAAAAATAAATTCTTAATTTTATCTTGAAATAAATTGGAAAACCTTCCTCTATTATTGAATTTTGCATGTGTAGGTTAGGCAATCTATTTGATGGTGATGTGTTGGTCATATACATCCCCAACTGCACTCAGAATGCGAATTCACCTTCCAAAACAGAACTAGTGCATGCTAACATTGTTGATAAACATGACCAATGACCAATATTGTCAATGTTGAAAAGATTCTCATACCTCACTTCATTCCATATTTCAGGGTGCCTGGCATGACTATTTGAATTGAAAACTTTAGACTTTGGCCCATGATTGAATCTGAGGGAGGTGATGTAAAATACTATATAGTGTTGAATCCAAACACCATCATTGATAATATCACTCTGATTTGAAACATATGAAGGATTGAACCTAAAATCATCATACATGACCCCATTATATAAAATGAAAAATACTCCATTTGATCTATCAGGGCTACCAATGTCACCATATTTCTTTAAAATAATAGTCAATATGAAATACATCTAAAATCCAAAAAAATTGAACATAACACAACAACAATAAGTCTCAACTATTCAAAATGACCCTTAGTTTTCTTTTGTCTATTAATGTTCTCTTTTGACCTTTTTAAGGATACTAAATATTCAATCATCCATTCTAAGCAAAAACATTTGTTTGCATGCCTCTCAATTACAACAAAACCACTCATATAAAGATACCTACATTTTAGTACAAGAAAAACTAGCATGCAACAATGTTATGATGTACTTGTTCAAGAACATCACTGTCAATAGACCAAAGGGAAGTTCCAACATGTACACTGGACTATCAACTTTCATTGAACTGCTGACTGACCATATGAAAAACAAAACTTATAGTCCTTTTCCAACATTGATATCATTCAAGAAACAATTGCTTTTCCATCTTCCTCACTTCCAAGTTCACTGCACTCACGATAATATACAAAGTTCACTTCATTCCCCAACATAATTGTGACTAGCATAATTTGTTTCCATATGTAGATTGAAGGTATGATAAAAGAAAAAAATAATTACCCCCAAACCATTTTTCACGAACTACAAGCATCTAGTCCCAACATCTTTTCTATTATTGGATGGCCTAGCAATTTTTTCCCATTACCGAGGAAACACATCATAGTTTTGCATTCATAGCTTGGAATGCACAATAGAGAAAGAAAATGCAAAGATCAATTGCACATTTTACAAGCCACTTTTCCAAGAAATATTTCCAAAGTTAACGTAAATCTCTTATGAGAAAATATTAGAAAGATGTATTTGTTTCTTTTTCCATGTCGCAAAAATTTTAGGTACAAGCCTCATTCCCATTGTTAGTGGAGAACATCATTGTCAAATTCAAAAATCTTTGGCATTATGCCTCCCTTTTAATCGTGTAAATATAGCACTACACTAAAAACAATGTTTGTATTATTTTAGGAAGACTGCTATGGTTCTAAACTAATCTGAACCTGACAATATATCTATAGGGGTTTCTCCCTTTTTTGATAGAAGAAACAAACAAATATGCAACAAATTTTCCAATTATTTTGTTGATTTACTAAAATATGTTTGCATTTCCTTGATGAAAATCATGGGTGTTTGTGTCCCATGTTTTGTGTAACTTAAATGTTTCAATTTCAAATGTTTCAACTACTATAACAACACATGAGTTTTTTTTGTTTATTTTACTAGTCTTCTTTTCACACTCCACAACTAGTTCTTTTTTGCTACTTCTGAAAAATAGTTATGCACGTTCTAGATTACTTATGTGAAGGCATTTTTCTTTCATATTCAATGAGTACCGTGGGCATATTGTTTCAATAGAACTATTATTTCCAAATCTTTGGTGTCATATTCGTTCCAACCTCAACTATATAGAATAAGTTGCATACATTGACTCAAGCAATCCTCAACATCTATAAATTACCTATTGCTTTCTTGGATGCTCTTTTTGGGGCATGTTCTTCTTTGGTTAATTCCTTTCTTTTTAATTGACTTATGGTCAATGGAGGGCATTTTTCCATCAAATTCATAGGTATGATGCACATGAATTGACACACTAGTGAATCTTTTTCTCTATAGGAAAAATGTTATCTAAGTAATGGGGTCACTTTCCCAACAAATGAACTAAACATTCCATAATTAGGGTCACTTTCCCAACATAACCCACTTTTAATCTTTCTATGGAGCTTTTATGAAGGTAAGGGAAAGTATCTCATCCCCATGTTGAAAATGATGAGTCTACCCTCTAGTTGCAATCATTGGAGTTTTTAGGTAAATATGAAAGTACACCCTCTATTTTATTTAAAAAAAATGGTTCTATCTCATGGCCAAACATGTGAAGACTAGCTTGTTTGTGGTTTTGAGAAGTCTTTGGAACCCCCAAAAAGGGCCGTTGGGGAAACCCTCTGTAGTAGAGGGGTTTTTTATCATACTATTGGGTCTTCCCCTATTTTTCCTCAAATTGTTTAGGATTCTTCTACCTCTCCTTGTAATATGATTATATTGGAAGGAGGGTGTTGGCTCCTTGAATTGGCATTATTTTTAATGATAAACTAACACTTTTTACTATCTTTCTTCATCATTTTTGCATTAAATAAACCCTTTATCATCACTTTTCGTGCCATACATTGGATAAACAACAAAGGGGATAAATTACGGTAAATAGATTTGTTTTATTAATGATTTTCAAATTTTGGATAGTTTTTAGAAAACAAACTCTTAGGTTTTTTTTTATAGTCAAAGCACAATCGTATGTCAAACAACAACTCCTAGCATACAATGCAAACAACAATGTCCATATTTACTATTAGATTCCAAATTTTGTGTAAACGAACAAACTATAGATTCAGGCACCAAATGGTATATGAGTCAGCATTTAAGATCAACTCAATGATATATCAAAGCCCTGCGATCTATTTTGATGGTAGGGCATTCAATAATGATCTTTATAATATTGTAACAAACTCAAGGATCTTAGATCTAATATTTTTATGAACTCTATATGCTATATAAACATAGAAGTTTGTATGAAAGGGGTCGATAAACACTTTATGAATACAAAATCACTTGCTTGCCATTAAATATATCTTTCTTGATTTCAATGAAGTATAGATGAAATTAGATTAAGTATAGTTGTAGTTCTTTAGTGCTGGAGTGAGTTAATAACGTTAATTGGTAAAAAGGAAGCCCCCCCTATTTTGTGGTAATACGTTGTTGTTTCATTGTTTCATTTGAGCTTTGTAATTGTTGTTTTATTTTTATGTATTAATTCATTTGTTGAGTTTGATGTACATATCTTTCATTCCTTTATCAACTAACATTTCTGTCATCATTGATTAAGTTGTGTCCCAAATATATTAAAATAGAGCATTATTGCAGGAAGGTTCAATTTCTGAAGATTGAACATTAGAATGCAATCTGATATTTCAATAATTGTGGATAAAGTAGGGTATAACTCAATGATGAAATTGCAAAAGTTATAAAGTTGATTCAATGCCTTTCATTAGTTAACATATTTAGTTCTTGAAATCCAGTTCTTAGAATTCAAAATAATTTTGTCTTTGCTTTAGGTAGACACATAAACTAATTGATTTTACTTTTAAAGAAAGTATTAAATACATTAGATTAGTAATAGACATATTTTCATTAAACACTATAAAAGAACTAATTCTTCATATACTATGCATAGTATTTCACAAGTTAAATATGAACCCAATTTGATAGTTAAATCAAGAACTATTTAGATATGTTAACTTTGCCATAAAGAAGATATATATAAATTGACCGTCATTTTTGGTGTCGTTGCTGGGGAAATATTAAAAAGAATTAGGGAATTTATAGTTAAGAAAAAATAAAAATCCATTAGTTTGAAATTGGCATTGAAAGATAGTAGACTATTTTCTTTGAACCATTTTTAAATGAAGTGTTTTCCACATATAGTTTTTTGCAATACAATTTCTTGTATAAAGTTTCATGCATACATATATAAGCATTTTAAAAAATGAATATCGGAGAATAGAGATGTAAGAGGCAGAGATGAATTCAATATAGAAGTTATGTGGTGTAAAACGCCCGATGCATTCACTATAAATATTTTGTTGTGAGTTTCTATTCTACTAAATTCAAATCATGATAGTATGGGTTGCATGAATAGACTTAGAGATCCTAGAGATAGATTTACTCATGGTATAGGAAGAACCACTCCAACTATTTCAACTCATGGTGCAGTAAGAGTCACCCCATCCATTAATCCATCGACAGGCAGATTCAGAAGAGATGGACAATCGAGAACAAATGTGGGGTCTTAAGTGAAAGGAAAAGCCAAAGAAGAATATTCAAAAGGTAAAGCACCCGAAACAAGTGAAATAGTAGAAGCTATATTTTTTCCACTTGATCCAAAAGAGAAAGAATTAATTAGTGGCCAATCAGAACAATTGGAAATACCAGCTGAAGAAAATCCTATAAAAGAACTAGAACATTCTATTTTATCTGCAGAATCTGTAAATTTCAGGGAAGACAACATGTTGGATGAATAAAGATCAGGAGTAAGAGCATCAAGTGTGGAATATAAGTCTATGTTTCCCATTATGGATCCAATGAAAATAGTACAAACGAAAAACATTCCACCATTCACATTACCAAATATTCATGGAATGGTAATTGAAGATCCTGATACTTTTCTTTTTGAATTTGATGTACTTTGTCATAGTTATGATTATTCTTATGATGCACAAAAACTTAAATTGTTTCCAGCTACGCTTAATGATGCAATTTTGTGTTGGTTCATGGGATTAGGAGGTAACACCATTAAAACTTGGGATGATATGTGTAAAACTTTTCTTACAAAATATCAAGATTATTGTAAAGATAGAGATTTGCTTGAATAAATGTTTAAAATGGCACAAAAGAGGATGAAATTCTTGAAGATTATGTGGAAAGATTTCACCATAATGTAAAAAGGGATGAGAAAAATCATTTAGAAATAGAATCTCTTAAGATTATTTTGTTTCAAGATGTGTCTCAATTAACTTATGTAGAAGTTTGTGATTTATGCAAACCATTTTCTTGAGAGAAAGATATATATGGTAAGGGACCTAGAGACATCATTTATAGAGTTAACAAATCAACATTCGGTTGGGTAAGTAGAGAAAAACTTGGAAATTTAATAGATAACTTTAAAGATGATATCATTGGTACTCTTAACTCACAAATAGATACATTGAAAACTAAACAAAACAAGAGGAAGAGAATACAACTTTGTCTATTTTTTGTCCCAAGTGTAGGGAGATACATCCATTAAAGGATTGTCCTATAGATAATATTGAAATTTGTGTTATTTGTGTAGGGAAACACTCAACTGATAATTGTACTTCATTAATTGAACTCAAAGTGGTCTACCACAAAGATAATGAAGCTACATAACAACTTTGTTTTGTTTCACAAAAGAAACCATGGAAGCCTCACGTATTAGGTATAATTCAGTACCCTACACAACAATATTCATCATATTATGCTAATTAACAATAACCCCCTCAAAATTGGATTCTTCCTATGCCTTGACAAGCATGGTTTCCACAACAAGATAAAAAACAATCTTGACAACAAGGATCATAAGAGCCTACCTATGGAAACATTCCTACTTATCTCTATCCTTCACAATAGTATCCACAATATTCTCCACAAATCCAACAACCACAATATCTCCCACAAATACAACAACCATATCCTACCCAATCCCAACAACAACAAATTTCACAGCCACAACAATTGCAGTTACCAACCAATCAACCCCCTCCAAGACCTACTCAACTACCTGCTCAACCCATTCCAAACCCAAACAATAAAGTAGCTTAGCCTGCTTACAACATTGAGTTACAAACCTTTCCTACATATTTGATTACCCCCCTCTTCATTTACATGATATTCATTTATGAT
>JASDQU010739199.1:8226-20793 GCA_032191745.1 Picea mariana | reverse complement strand
GAATTTTGCATGTGTAGGTTAGGCAATCCGTTTGATGGTGATGTGTTGGTCATATACATCCCCAACTGCACTCAGAATGCGAATTCACCTTCCAAAACAGAACTAGTGCATGCTAACATTGTTGATAAACATGACTAGTGACCAATATTGTCAATGTTGAAAAGATTCTCATACCTCACTTAATTCCATATTTTAGGGTGCTTGGCATGACTATTTGAATTGAAAACTTTAGACTTTGGCCCATGATTGAATAAGAGGGAGGTGATGTAAAATACTATATAGTGTTGAATCCAAACACCATCATTGATAATATCACTCTGATTTGAAACATATGAAGGATTGAACCTAAAATCATCATACATGACCCCATTGTATAAAATGAAAAATACTCCATTTGATCTATCAGGGCTACCAATGTCACCATATTTCTTTAAAATAATAGTCAATATGAAATACTTCTAAAATCCAAAAAAATTGAACATAACACAACAACAATAAGTCTCAACTATTCAAAATGACCCTTAGTTTTCTTTTGTCTATTAATGCTCTCTTTTGACCTTTTTGAGGATACTAGATATTCAATCATCCATTCTAAGCAAAAACATTTGTTTGCATGCCTCTCAATTACAACAAAACCACTCATATAAAGATACCTATATTTTAGTACCAAAAAAACTAGCATGCAACAATGTTATGATGTCCTTGTTCAAGAACATCATTGTCAACAGACCAAAGGGAAGTTCCAACATGTGCACTGGACTATCAACTTTCATTGAATTGCTGACTGACCATATGAAAAACAAAACTTATAGTCCTTTTCCAACATTGATATCATTCAAGAAACAATTGTTTTCCCATCTTCCTCACTTCCAAGTTCACTGCACTCACTATAATATACAAAGTTCACTTCATTCCCCAACATAATTGTGACTAACATAATTTGTTTCCATATGTAGATTGAAGGTATGATACAACAAAAAAATAATTACCCCCCGAACCATTTTTCACGAACTACAAGCATCTAGTCCCAACATCTTTTCTTTTATTGGATGGCCTAGCAATTTGTTCCCATTACCGAGTAAACACATCATAGTTTTGCATTCATAGCTTGGAATGCACAATAGAGAAAGAAAATGCAAAGATCAATTGCACATTTTACAAGCCACTTTTCCAAGATATATTTCCAAAGTTAACGTAAATCTCTTATGAGAAAATATTAGAAAGATGTATTTGTTTCTTTTTCCATGTCGCAAAAATTTTAGGTACAAGCCTCATTCCCATTGTTAGTGGAGAACATCATTGTCACATTCAAAAATATTTGGCATTATGCCTCCCTTTTAATCGTGTAAATATAGCACTACACTAAAAACAATGTTTGTATTATTTTAGGAAGACTGCCATGGTTCTAAACTAATCTGAACTTGACAATATATCTATAGGGGTTTCTCCCCTTTTTTGATAGAAGAACAAACACATATGCAACAAATTTTCCAATTATTTTGTTGATTTACTAAAATATGTTTGCATTTCCTTGATGAAAATCATGGGTGTTTGTGTCCCATGTTTTGTGTAACTTAAATGTTTCAATTTCAAATGTTTCAACTACTATAACAACACATGAGTTTTTTGGTTTATTTTACTAGTCTTCTTTTCACACTCCACAACTAGTTCCTTTTTGCTACTTCTGAAAAATAGTTATGCACGTTCTAGATTACTTATGTGAAGGCATTTTTCTTTCATATTCAATGCGTACAATGGGCATATTGTTTCAATAGAACTATTATTTCCAAATCTTTGGTGTCATATTCGTTCCAACCTCGACTATATAGAATAGGTTGCATACATCGACTCAAGCAATCCTCAACATCTATACATTACCTATTTCTTTCTTGGATGCTCTTTCTGGGGCATGTTCTTCTTTGGTTAACTCCTCTCTTTTTAATTGACTTATGGTCAATGGAGGGAATTTTTCCATCAAATTCATAGGTATGTTGCACATGAATTGACACACTAGTGAATCTTTTTCTCTATAGGAAAAATGTTGTCTAAGTAATGGGAACATTTATAACTAGTCAAAGTATTAACAAAGCATAGGTGAGAACTATATTCCATGATGATGTTATGAAAATCATCCATGAAGGGGAATGAGTACTAGGGTTTATGTAGTTAGGGTTCTTATAACATATTAGATATGGAAGAAGAGATGTTAGACAATCCAAAAGACTTAGTTAGGGAATGCGACATATTTTCAGAGGGTACTACTTTTCCCAACAATTTGTCATGGGAACCTTGTCTTACTACTCCAAGGTTTAAGTCTTTCATAGATTAAACTTTAGGAATTATGGATAGAGTGGATCCACTCTAGGCCACGTCTCTTCTATCAGGTGGAGCAAATAACTACATTTTCCCTTTTCTAGTACAATGGCAATGTAGAAAAGTTCCATTAGTTGAGCCATTTGCCTTGTAGGAGGTATACATTAGGCCTTTGTTTCCCGCTTCATGTGTTGGAGGATTGAAAATTGAAGGTTTTGGTCCAATTTTAGGGGATAATGATATGTTTTTTCATTCAAAGGGTGTTATCTCTTAGTTTGTTTAGAGGATACTAAAACCTTAAAACCTATCTCTTATGCTGAGAATTTGGATGGTGAGTAGAGCCCGATTCATCTGTGTTGAAGAATATGTAGCTGCGGAAGATATTCTCCTATTGTATTTGATCATGCAAAAACCCTAAGAGAATATTATTATATTGTATTGGTAAAGTAGGCCCCATTGTGGCCTTTATTGTAAACTAAAGTTAAAATGTCAAATCAACCCCTATTGTGGCTAATATAAAATATAATTAAGAGACAATTGACAAGTTGGCCCTAGCAGTTTAAAGGGAAAGTCACTTGTGTATAAATAGAGAGGCTAGACGCCTCATTTATACACTCATCTCACTCAATGATAAGAGAGAGAAAGGTGCACAATTTTTGGAGAGAGGGGGTGACACATCAAAAGGACTATCTGTTTTCTGTCTTGGTATTGTTCTTGGTTGAAGAATCTATTTAGAATAAGTTGTCGGGTTTTCTTCCACTAGAGGGTTTCCCAGGATAGTTTTTGTTTCTATGTTATTTCTGTGATTGTCTCTCTTTAAGTGATATTATATATGCATTTAATGTGATAAATAATTGTAATAACGAAAGAAAAACTGTAACTATTAATTGCATAAGTAAATGATCAACATGGTATCAAAGCAGGCCCAAAAGAGACCAAATCACAATTCATAAAGACTTGGCTAGCCTCAACGCACCCTATCCAAGATTCAATTTTCAGTTTTGCAGATGCTACAGAATTAGGGTTTTTGCATAAACCCTAAGAGTGACGTTTTACCCTTTGTTGGAGGACATTGGTGAATCTAATATCACCTAGGAACTCGCCCAAGCAAGGCACATCACTTCCTTGGACTAGAATTCGAAAATCCAAAATTTTTAAAATTAGGGTTTCCTCATAAACCGTAGATCTGGACGTCTGGTTGTAGCTGTTACAGTTCTTGTGACAAAATTCATCTTGGTTCAACAAAACTCTCTGGTAAGGTCTAGATCCATATCTTGAAAATTTATTTGTTGTTTAGTTTTTCTGGGTAGGACGACTACTAATTTTAGGTTTGATGGAAAGCTTGAAAGATCCAATGACCTCCAAGCATGGAAATACATTCTAGAAGAGAATGATCTCGTAAAATCTAAATATCCAAAGGGAGAAAGTGATAATGAGCCAAATATTTTAATTTCATCCCTTTTAGGAACTATCACTCATGGAAGTGACTCTTGGCTCATTGATAGCACTGCTTCTAAGCACATGACAGGATACTAGTACTCTCTGACAAATTTGATCAAGAAGGGCTCACCTCATAAAGTAAAAAATGGAGATGATTATTAGTATCCTATCAAAGGTGTAGGAGAAGCTTCCTTCAAGTTGGATTTCAGGAAATTGATGAAGATAAAATATGTTTTACTCATACTTGGGTTAAGGAGGAATCTCCTCTCTATTTTAGCTCTAGAAGAGAAGGGTTTCAAAATTTCATTTGTCGATGGAGAAGTTCTAATGTGTCCAAAAGGAAAATCCTTCAATGATGCAGTTGTGATTGATGTCCAAGAGGGAGGATTATATAAATTGAAAGGACACTAAGAAACATCCCTGGTTCACAATATCGTAAACCCATGTGAGTTATGGCACAAAAGAATTTCTCATATACATTATAAGGCATTATTGATCATGAGCAAGATGGTGACAGGACTACCTGAGATCCATGTGGACCATGAAGGCATATGCAAGGGATATGCAGAAGGAAAGAGCATGAAGAGGCCATTTCCAAGCAGTGAAAGCAAGGCAAAAGGTGTATTGGACATTATACACTCATACATACGTGGACCTGTCTCCACCTCTTCATCCAATGGGTATGTATACTATGTCTCCTTCATTGATGACCTTTTCACGCAAATCTTGGAATTTTTTTTCTTGAAGACAAAAGGTGAAGTGTTTAACAAATTTAAGGAATTCAAGACCCTCATAGAAAATCTTTCTGAAAAGAAGATTAAGGTCTTGAGGTCAGAAAATGGTGGAGATTTCACATCAGATGAATTCAAGGAATTTTATGTCGAATCTGGGATTAAGAGGGAGCTCTCTACTCCATACAACCCTTAGCAAAATGGTGTGGCATAAAGAAAGAACCAAACCATAATGGAAGCAGTGAAGGCCATGCTTCATGATCAGAACTTACCGAAACATATATGGGCAGAAGCAACAACGACTGCAGTATATGTGCAAAATAGAACACCCCATCTTGCTCTTGGTAGTAAGACCCCAGAAGAAATGTCCACAGGAAAGAAGCCAGAAGTCAACCACTTGAGAATATTTGGATGTCCAGTATATGTATATGCTCCCAAGGACAAAAGATCCAAATTGAACCCTTCAGGAAAGAAGGGCATATTTTTCAGTTATAATGAAACATCGAAGGCATACAAATTCTGCATCCATGGTCAAAAACATGTTGAGATTAGTAGAGTTGTTACCTTCGATGAGGATGCAACATTCAACAATTCAAGGAAATGTCATACAGATGAAGACCATGATAAAGAATTGATATCTCCAAGAGTTGCAGACACAAGAATTGATATTATACCTGAAGAACATGATATAGAAGATCATGACATGGCAGAGCCACAAAGACCCACAGATCCACCTGGAGGAAAGAGGAGGCCAACTTGGGCCCGTGAGATTATACAAGATGCAGAAAAATACGGTGTTCCAGAAGGAACTTACATAGAAAGAAAGAAACCAAAAACTTATTCCATTTATGTAGCGCTCCTCAATGATATTATTGATACAAAACCTACATCTTATGAAAAGGCTGCAGAGAAGAAGGAATGGAAGGATAACATGATTGAAGAGTACCAATCCATTTTGAAAAATGATGTTTGGGACGTGGTTCCAAGACCACAAGAGAAATTAGTTGTAAGCTCAAAATGGATTTACAAAATAAAACATGCAACATATGGAAATATTGAAATGTACAAGGAAAGGTTTGTGGCGCGAGGATTCTCCTAGAAAGAAGGCATTGATCATGATGATACTTTTGATCTTGCAACAAGATACACTTCCATTAAGACTGTACTTGCGATAAATGTAGTAAAGAAATGGAAGATACACCATATGGACATGAAGACGACTTTCCTGAATGGTGAGATAGAAGAGGAAGTGTATGTGGAGTAGCCACAAGGTTTTGAGACACATGACAATTAGTAACATGTGTGTAGGCTAAAGAAATCCTTGTATGGTTTGAAGCAATCCCCCATGGCTTCGTATGGAAAAATGGATAACTTCCTGATGAGTTTGGGATTTACCAAGAGTAAAGCAGATCCCAACTTGTACTACAAGGTTGAGGATGGAAGTCTAGTAATACTATTGTTATACGTAGATGACTTGTTTCTGACAAGAGAAGAGATTCCCATCACTGAGAGCAAGAGGAAGCTTGCCACATAATTCAAGATGAAAGATCTAGGAATAATGCACTACTTCCTAGGTCTAGAGGTATGGCAAAGAGAAAATGAGATTTTCCTAAACCATGGAAAATATACAATAGAGATTCTGAAGAGGTTCGATATGATGGATTGCAAGGCCATGCCTACCCCCATGGTGAAAAATCTAAAGTTGCTAAGTGATACATCTTCAGAAACAATGGATGTCACCTTGAATAGACAGATGATTAGATCATTGTTGTATTTGACAAACGCAAGACCAAACATATGTTTTGTGGTGAACACCTTGAGTCAGTATATGGTTGAGTCGAGACATGTTCACCTGATTGTGGCAAAACACATATTGAGGTACCTAAAGGGTCCAATTGATTATGGTCTTAGATATACCCCAGATCAGGAGATAAGCCTACATGGCTATGCTAATTCAGATTGGGTCAGTAGTGTAGCAGATCGGAAAAGTACATCCAGATTTTGCTTTAGCCTAGGATCAACTATGATTACATGGTTCAATAGGAAGCAAACTAGTGTGGCACTTAGCATAGCCAAAGCAGAATATATTGCAGCATGCTCAGCCAACAAAGAAGCAGTGTGGCTCATAAAGTTTCTCGCAGGACTATGTGATCTCGAATTAGAGACAACTTGCATTGTATGTGACAACTAGAGTTGTATGAAGTTGTCAGAGAACCCCATGTTTCATGACAAGTCAAAACACATTGAGATCAAATACCACTATGTTCGGGACATGGTACAGAAGGGAGCAGTAAGACTCCGATATATTTCCACTAACGAATAGGTAGCAGATGTGTTAACTAAGCCCCTATCCAGAGTTAAGTTCGTGTATTTCAGAGACAAGCTTGGAGTGATCCAAAAAGACTTCTATAGTAGTGAGAAGTGATTGTTTTCTCCATTAGTGAGATGTGATCCCCAATAGAGGGAAGTGATGTCATCCCCAGTAGAGGGAAGTGATGATATTCTTAGTAGAGGAAGCTACCGTATTGCAGGTTGGCAACCCCAACTTAGGTTGGTACGCTACCCCAACGCAGGCTGGTATGCTACCCCAATGGTGGTTGGTAACCCCAACAGAGGATGGTACAATACCCCGACATAGGTTGGTAACCTCAATGCAGGCTGGTACACTACCCCAACGCAGGTTGGTGTTCCAACGTAGGCTGGTATGTTACTGCAGTACAAAAGGCTGGTGAAAGTGCAAAAAATTCTTATGATATATAGATTTGTGATATTCAACAAGACAATGACCGAAGTGTACAAACATGCAGAAGTAGATTGTTCCTGAAGAATACCTTCCTAGCTAAGAGGGAGTGTTGAAGAATATGTAGCTTTAGAAGATATTCTCCTGTTGTATTTTATCATGCAAAACCCTAAAAGAATATTATTATATTGTATTGGTAAAGTCGGCCCCATTGTGGATTCTATTGTAAAATAAAGTTAAACTGTCAAGTCATCCCCTATTGTGGATAATGTAAAATATAATTAAGAGACAATTGACAAGTCGGGCCTAACATTTTAAAGAGAAAGTCACTTGTGTATAAATAGAGAGGCTAGATGCCTAATTTATACACTCATCTCACTCAAGCACAAGAGAGAGAAAGGTGCGCAAGTTTTGGAGAGAGGGGGTAATGCAATAAAATGACTATTTGTTTTCTATATTGGTATTGTTCTTGGTTGAAGAATCTATTTAGAAGAAGTTGTTGGGTTTTCTTCCCCTAGAGGGTTTCCCAGAATAATATTTTTTGAAGCGAGGTCATAGAAACTGTGTTAAGAAAAAATAAATCCCATTTAGACTTGTCTTAGCTGACGATATTCAAATGTACCACATATTTGGTCTATTAACCCAAGTGTTAGTTGGGTATTTTCATGGAAGATCAATTAGTGCTTAGTTTTTGAAGGGCTCGCTCTCAATCAAATGGGAGTCTGTGGTAGTGTGCATACCTAAGTTTTACATTCTCTCACGTGGATGGTTGGATTTTCTATACAAAGTGCGATGTATTCTAAGAAAATTCACCAAGGTCATTATAAATGGGGGACCTCTCCTCTATTGCTTAAATATTGGAGCCCATTTTTTTTTTATCAATGCTTGGTGAGAAAATATGTTCTTTGTGTTGATATGAGTGAAATTACTTGGCCTCCCATTGGAGTTTTTTTCCAAAGTGTTTTTAAAGCTATAGGAAATGCTCTAGTCTCCTTTATTGAGGTAGATATATCCTTTATGGAGTCCTGGTCAATGTTGGTTGGTAAGAATATTAAATATTTGGATCTTCTAGAGGGGTTGGTGGAGGAAATATTTCTATATAAGGGAGAACACTCTCATTGTCAATTGTTGTACTATTTTGAAGTGCCATTTTGGTGTGCAAGGTGTCATCAATATGTAAATCTGATGTAGGATTGTGAGATGAAATTTGATAGACATATATGAGTAATTTTTTTTTGTGATAAAACCCTTAAAAGAATGAAATATTTCTTTGAAAAATAAACAAGATTATAGTAAAAAATGTGAAGTCAGTTCTATGTTCTATGGGAGTGGAGCTCCAACCTATCTAAAAAGGTTCAAATGAACTAAACATTCCATAATTGGGGTCACTTTCCCAACATAACCCACTTTTAATCTTTCTATGGAGCTCTTATGAAGGTAAGGGAAAGTATCTCATCCCTGAAAATGATGAGTCTACCCTCTAGTTGCAATCATTGAAGTTTTTAGGTAAGTATGAAAGTACACCCTCTATTTTATTTAAAAAAATGGTTCTATCTCATGGCCAAACATGTGAAGACTAGCTTGTTTATTGTTTTGAGAAGTCTTTGGAACCCTAAAAAGGGTCGTTGGGGAAACCCTCTGTAGTAGATGGGTTTTTTATCATACTATTGGGTCTTCCCCTATTTTTCCTCAAATTGTTTAGGATTCTTCTACCTCTCCTTGTAATATGATTATATTGGAAGGAGGGTGTTGGCTCCTTGAATTGGCATTACTTTTAATTATAAACTAACACTTTTTACTATCTTTCTTCATCATTTTTGCATTAAATAAACCCTTTATCATCACTTTTCGTGCCATACATTGGATAAACAACAAAGGGGATAAATTACGGTAAATAGATTTGTTTTATTAATGATTTTCAAAATTTTGATAGTTTTTAGAAAACAAACTCTTAGGTTTTTTTTTATGGTCAAAGCACAATCGTATGTCAAACAACAACTCCTAGCATACAATGCAAACAATGTCCAGATTTACTATCAGGTTCCAAATTTTGTGTAAACGAACAAACTATAGATTCAGGCACCAAATGGTATAGGGCATTCAATAATGATCTTTATAATATTGTAACAAACTCAAGGATCTTAGATCTAATATTTTTATGAACTCTTAGATATAAACATAGAAGTTTGTATGAAAGGGGTCGATAAACACTTTATGAATACAAAATAACTTGCTTGCCATTGAATATATCTTTCTTGATTTCAATGAAGTATAGATGAAATTAGATTAAGTATAGTTGTAGTTCTTTAGTGTTGGAGTGAGTTAATAAGTTAATTGCTAAAAAGGAAGCCCCCCCTATTTTGTGGTAATACATTGTTTCATTTGAGCTTTGTAATTGTTATTTTATTTTTATGTATTAATTCATTTGTTGAGTTTGATGTACATATCTTTCATTCCTTTATCAATTAACACTTCTGCCATCAATGATTAAGTTGTGTCACAAATATACCAAAATAGAGCATTATTGCAGGAAGGTTCAATTTCTCAAGATTGGACATTAGAATGCAATCTGATATTTCAACAATTGTGGATAAAGTAGGGTATAACTTAATGATGAAATTGCAGAAGTAAGTAGGGTATAACTTAATTATGAAATTGCAGAAGTTATAAAGTTGATTCGGTGTCTTTCATTAGTTAACATATTTAGTTCTTGAAATCCAGTTCTTAGAATTCAAAATAATTTTGTCTTTGCTTTAGGTAGACACATAGACTAATTGATTTTACTTTTAAAGAAAGTATTAAATACATTAGATTAGTAATAGGCACATTTTCATTAAACACTATAAAATAACTAATTCTTCATATACTATGCATAGTATTTCACAAGTTAAATATGAACCCAGTTTGATAGTTAAATCAAGAACTATTTAGATATGTTAACTTTGCAATAAAGAAGATATATATAAATTGATCGTCATTTTTGGTGTTGTTTCTGGGGAAATATTAAAAATAATTAGGGAATTTATTGTTAAGAAAAAATAAAAATCCATTAGTTTGAAATTGGCATTGAAAGATAGTAGACTATTTTCTTTGAACCATTTTTAAATGAAGTGTTTTCCACATATAGGTTTTTGCAATACAATTTCTTGTATAAAGTTTCACGCATACATAGATAAGCATTTTAAAAAATGAATATCGGAGAATAGAGATGTAAGAGGCAAAGATGAATTCAGTATAGAAGTTATGTGGTGTAAAATGCCCGATGCATTCACTATAAATATTTTGTTGTGAGTTTCTATTCTACTAAATTCAAATCATGATAGTATAGGATGCATGAATAGACTTAGAGATCCTAGAGATAAATTTACTCATGGTATAGGAAGAACCACTCCAACTATTTCAACTCGTGGTGCAGTAAGAGCCACCCCATCCATTAATCCATCGACATGCAGATTCGGAAGAGATGGACAATCGAGAAAAAATGTGGGGTCTTAAGTGAAAGGAAAAGCCAAAGAAGAATATTCAAAAGGTAAAGCACCCGAAACAAGTGAAATAGTAGAAGCTATATTTTTTCCACTTGATTCAAAAGAGAAAGAATTAATTAGTGGCCAATAAGAACAATTGGAAATACCAGTTGAAGAAAATCCTATAAAAGAACTAGAACATTCTATTTTATCTGCAGAATCTGTAAATTTTAGGGAAGACAACATGTTGGATGAATAAGGATCAGGAGTAAGAGCATCAAATGTGGAATATAAGTCTATATTTCCCATTATGGATCCAACGAAAATAGTACAAATGAAAAACATTCCACCATTCACATTACCAAATATTCATGGAATGGTAACTGAAGATCCTGATACTTTTCTTTTTGAATTTGATGTACTTTGTCATAGTTATGATTATTCTTATGTTGCACAAAAACTTAAATTGTTTCCAGCTACGCTTAATGATGCAATTTTGTGTTGGTTCATGGGATTAGGAGGTAACACCATTAAAACTTGGGATGATATGTGTAAAACTTTTCTTACAAAATATCAAGATTATTGTAAAGCTAGAGATTTGCTTGAATAAATGTTTAAAATGGCACAAAAGAGGATGAAATTCTTGAAGATTATGTGGAAAGATTTCACCATAATGTAAAAAGGGATGAGACAAATCATTTAGAATTAGAATCTCTTAAGATTATTTTGCTTCAAGATGTGTCTCAATTAACTTATGTAGAAGTTTGTGATTTATGCAAACCATTTTCTTGAGAGAAAGATAAATATGGTAAGGGACCTAGAGACATCATTTATAGAGTTAACAAATCAACAATCGGTTGGGTAAGTAGAGCAAAACTTGGAAATTTATTAGATAACTTTAAAGATGATATTATTGGTACTCTTAACTCACAAATAGATACATTGAAAACTAAACAAAACAAGAGGAAGATAATACAACTTTGTCTATTTTTTGTCCCAAGTGTAGGGAGATACATCCATTAAAGGATTGTCTTATAGATAATATTGAAATTTGTGTTATTTGTGCAGGGAAACACTCAACAGATAATTGTACTTCATTAACTGAACTCAAAGTGGTCTACCACAAAGATAATGAAGCTACATAACGACTTTGTTTTGTTTCACAAAAAAAACCATAGAAGCCTCACGCATTAGGTATAATTCAGTATCCTACACAACAATATTCATCATATTATGCTAATTAACAATAACCCCCTCAAAATTGGATTCTTCCTATGCCTTGACAAGCATGGTTTCCACAACAAGATAAAAAAACAATCTTGACAACAAGGATCATAAGRGCCTACCTATGGAAACATTCCTACTTATCTCTATCCTTCACAATAGTATCCACAATATTCTCCACAAATCCAACAACCACAATATCTCCCACAAATACAACAACCATATCCTACCCAATCCCAACAACAACAAATTTCACAGCCACAACAATTGCAGTTACCAACCAATCAACCCCCTCCAAGACCTACTCAACTACCTGCTCAACCCATTCCAAACCCAAACAATAAAGTAGCTTAGCCTGCTTACAACATTGAGTTACAAACCTTTCCTACATATTTGATTACCCCCCTCTTCATTTACATGATATTCATTTATGATCAAGGAAGGTCGTTAATAAAATTTCTCCTATTATTATTGAAGAAGTAAATGAGGAGTAAAATCCTAATCAATAAGATAATAATGACAGTTTATTCCAATAAACAAACTTCTTCTCCAATAGATCAACCACAACCATCCAAATCTCCTCCCTATCCGGAGAGGTTGAATTTGGACAAACATGTAATGCAATCTGAATTTGATTTATTAGTAGAGTTAAAGA
>JASDQU010739198.1:77605-108326 GCA_032191745.1 Picea mariana | reverse complement strand
AAACTGTTAAGTCTGCTGAATTTTGAATGGGACCTAAAATTCTACTTTCTCCATATGAAGTCCAATGAGGTTGGAACCACTCTCAAACATCCTGAAACAATTAATGGTAATGTTAAAAATTTAAGTAAAAGGATGAAAATGAAAGATAAAGGAGAATGTCACTTTTACTTACATTCTCCATTAATTACTAGGGTGGGTACAATGGAGGGGGTGGGGACGATTCGCGACACGAGGGGGGGTTTGGACGTGTCAGGTGACTTAGACAATGATTTAGAAATGACCAAAAAAAAGTCAAAATTCGGCCTTATGCCCGCGGATTAAGACGCCCAGCGACTTTTTCCATCGAACCGCGACTTTTAGGGTAAAAGTCGTCGACTTTTACAAAAAGTCGCGACTTTTTCTAACTGGTAAAAGTCGCGATTTTTTCAAGGGTAAAAATCGGGAGGGGGAAAAAGTCGTGACTTTTTCAAAAAGTCGCGAAAAATCGGCGACTTAATCAACACTGGTTATAATGATCAAAAGTGACACATACCATGATACCTGGACCAATTACCTCATGGAGCAAGAGCCTTCTCCGATACAAGACCAAGCCGATGGTGATGGATGCTACTGCTACTGACAAGACGAATCTGATGAAAGAAGAAAAGGATGGGCCCTCCAGGGCCATGCTAGGTCAATCCTACTCTCGGTACTCCATGTCTAGGACCTGTGGGCCTCGAGACATGATCTCCTAGTTATCTCTATAAATCAGGTATAACACCTCCTACATGCCATTGGATCTATCTAATTGATTTTTCTATTTTTCTACACCCTAGATCCATTGTGCAAACCCTAGGAGGTGCGCCCTAGCCTAGAGATCTACTCTCTTGCTTGGTGGTGGACACTTGGCTTAGATCCAATAGAGGTAGGTTTGCCTCTCCAAGTATAAATAGATCTCATTTCTCCTCCCCAACTCACCATATCTTGAGCTATTGTTATGCTACTTGATTTTCCTCTCTCTCTCTAGTCATTTCATTCCATTTCATTGTCATTCTAAGCTCTAGGGTTTTGGAGTATTCCTCTCCAAGACCATTTTCTTGAGTAATAGAATTTTGGAGAAGCTTTGGAGGACAACAAGAAGGGTAAAGCGTATGCTTATTGTTCTTATGCATGGGAGGTAACGTTGTTTTAGTATTGTTTCTAATTTCTTGCAACACTAGATCTTAGGTAAAGTGTTATCTAAGTAGGCTTAATAGAGCGTATGCCTATTGGTCTATATATCTTGATGTTTGGGTTAAATAGAAGTGTCGTTTAATTTCATTACATCAACATATTATCTATTGTATGCTTGTGATTTGAAAGGATCTTGCAGGTTCATCTCTAGGGTTTCATTGGGAACTCCTTCTAGAAGGGAAGGGTCACTTGAAGCTCTTACAAACTCCAATTCTCTAGATCTATTGCTTTTCTCTTAATATTGCTGTACATTCATGTCATTTTCAGCTAGCATATCATTGTTTGGATAGGTCAAAAATCATATCAAATCTATATCTTTTATTGTGGAAAGTTCTTGCCCCAAAAGGGCAAGGGTTTCCTTAGCTCTTATTGGTTGTGTGTAGCCATCCTAGCAAGCAAAACTTGCTGTTTTTACAGGTATATCAGATCTGGTCGGAGGCTCTTGGTTGCCCCAAAGAGACACACACAACACTTCAAGATCCCTTGGGGGAATTTGGTAGCTATTTCTAACCCCCTCCTTTCATTTTCTAGCTTAGAAGTGCACTTCTTCCTTTTTTTTGCTTGATTGTTTGAGATTAAAGTGTAAGAGGGGAAGTGGTACGGCCTCCCCTCTTCTTTGAGCTTGTGGGTAGGTAGGACGTAGGCTAGATCTAGCATTTTCCTTTATTTTTTGAGTTTTCTTCTAGCTTGGCCGCAAGGTTTAGAAGGTGTGGGCACCTTCTCAACCTTGACGTGGGGTTTGCTTGATAGTTTGTAGATTAGATTGTAGCTTAGCTTACTTTCTTTCTTCATCTTTCATGGTTTTCCCTAATAACTAAAATCTTAAGGAATACTTAATCTAACTAAGCCAAGATAACTTAATAACCTACCTAGTTGGGAGAGGAATACCCCAAAGAGGTAAGGCTAATGTGTTAATGCTTTACTTTTGATGTGATGTGATGTGATCTAATGTTTAATATGTTCTTAATGCTTATGATATAGACCTATCTCATCATCTTAAGCCCATTGGACAACACACTTAAAATACATCTACTAGATCTTGCTTAGTTTCATTTCAAGCTCATAATCTTTTGCTTATGCACATGGTCTAATCTTAATGCTTTATATCTCTTAAAGTGCTTAACAAGTAAATGGTTTATTGGTTAATTGTTTATATCTATTGGTAGCCACTTACTTGGGCTTGGAATTTGTTGAATGGTTAAGTAGGCAAACACATATAAATTTTCTTCATCTCTTAAGGCAAGTTGTTCTTGCCATTGATCTCCTACTTCTTAGCAAGCTATTGATGTGCATGATATAATTTTTATTTCTTTCAACCATCTCTCTTTTATTTGCTTTATATGTGTTGATTCATTCATTGGTTTAAGCTTAAGAAACACACTCATTAAGCAAATAACAGTTTCGGCCATATCATTAATTTGCACTTAAAAGACACTTTAAAACCTTCTAAACACTCTTTAAATCACCTAAAAGTCTACCTAATTGTTATATATACTTAATAGACTACTTTAGGGTACCTTAGACTACCATCTTCACCATCTAAAACGGGCTTGAGAAAAACAATGGAGGGTAGTGGCAGGGGACTGCCCCGCGGTGCACTAGGTGTGTGTCCTCTCCAGGAAGTACTCTTGTTTTGGGCTGACTGGTTCTGCTAGGGTTGGCCTCGTTGCCATACTATCTTGAGCGTCCAACAGTTATTTAGCAACAAGAGGAGGAGGCTTTGGTGAAAGCTAATAAAATTTGTAAATCTTAAGAAAAGCCTAACTATTAAACCCTTGACCAAGTCTAATAGAATACTTGGAGGGCTTAATAATTAAGAGTGTAGATTGTCTCCAATACTCTTTATAATAGTTGTGTTTAAATCTCTTAAACTTTGGAATCTGTTGATGAAGTAATGTATTGATGATGATCTCGTATTGTTGATGTGATGCTTTGATGTTTTGATATCCTGCACAAACACAAATAGATAATTGGTTAGCTTGTTGTTGTAATCTATCATTCTTTAAATTGTAAATCTTGTAAGTAATTGTATATGGTATTCTTTCATTGAATTATTCTTTTGTAAAATTGTAAGTAATTTTTAATCTTTGTAAAGAAACACCCTTGAACATAGTTGACCCCTTGCCCAATTTCTAGGCACTAGTCTTAGTTGACCTAGGGAAAGGGCTTGCATGGTTGCCTTAGCATCTTAGGATTAGAATCCCCTCTAACCTTAACAAATTAAAATTAACCCCTAGAATCTAACTCTAACACATCTAGTAACTAAGGTCTACCCCCTTTGGCTTCCCTAGGAGTAAGCCTAGACGGAAGAGGTTCCGGTCAAAGTGACAGTGTGGGTTTGTGAACCTAGGCATTGTGCCTCCAAGGACACACTAAGTGAGTCGGACTTAGCTCACGTTTGCAAGTGTGTATAAGGACGACAACACTCCAGAATACACAATTTGATTTGCAGACCAAATGGTTACATCAAAATATTATGCTATTCATTTAACCATACACGTAATCATGTCAATACACAAAAGTAGATAAGGCACTTATCTATAGAAAATTGAGATATGTTGAGTATTGTTGTAGAGAGAACCGCACTCCACCCAACCGTAGGCAAGGCTGCGTTAAACTTTGCTGCAACCAGCCACCCCCAAGCCAGGATATGATGTCACGAGAGGAATTTTGCAAGATTTTCTCCGGTCTTCCTTCTTCTTCCCTCAGGACCTCGTGGATCGTGCCAGAAACTTCCTGATGGTACTTGCCCATTTGTTCTTAACTCCTTCAAGAACTATTCCAACTACTATCTTGATCGATAGCCAGTTTCTAGGGTTGAGGATAGTTCAGATCTATATCATTTTAATTAAGCAGGGTACTGCCTGGCAGATTCATTCAAAACAGTGATGGCCTCCCTCTCTCCCACTCCTCTCATGACATTGTAACCTATGAAGGCCATCCCTTCAACAGTAACTCATCATTCTCTTATTTTATTAAAAACCAAACATATTTATATATATAGAGAGAGAAATATTACAAAATCTATCAAGGTCCATTGTTTATCCTTGACCACCCATGGTTCGACTTATTGTTTTGCCATAATAACACTTATAATTACAGACTGGGGGAAACATGGGTGTTACAATCCCCTCCCCCTTAAAGGAACACTACCCTTGGTGTTCTATTTAACGCAAAAAATCCATATTCAATAGTGAACAAAAAAGGGTATGCCTGTTTCATGGCATCCTCCATTTCCCAAGTTGCTTCATCGGGACCAAAGTGTCTCCATTGCACCTTGACCTGGGCAATGGTTTTGTTCTTGAGAGATATCTCTCTCCTGTTTAGGATACACTGTGGCTCTGGTTGGAACTCTCCCTCTGGCTCAACTTGTATCACAGACCAACCAATTATGTGAGTAGCATCATGTATATATCTCTTTCATAAGGAAACATGGAACACATTATGGGCCTTCACTGTGGGGGGAAAGGCCAGTTTATAGGCTATAGGTCCCATTTTGTCCAGAATTTCAAAAGGGCCACAAAATCTAGGTGCTAGCTTAGCACATGCTCCCATTCTTAAGGAGCTTCTCCTTGGTTTGATTCGAAGATACACATGATCTCCTATTTTAAATTCTTTATGACTCCTTTTGTTATTTGCATAACTCTTCTGTCGGTCTTGGGCCACCTTCAGTGTTTTCTTTATCTGGGTCATTTGTTGTTCTAGTTCTATTAACATTTCAGGCCCAAGGGTAACCCTGTCTACTGGATTATCCTAGCAGATTGGGATATTGCATTTTCTGCCATAGAGGGCCTCAAAAAGGGCAATTTTCAAGGATTGTTGGTATCCATTATTGTAGGAAAATTCTACCAGGGGTAGATATTCTTCCCATTTCCTGGGTTGATGCATTACGTGCATCCTTAACATGTCTTCTAGTATTCGGTTCACCCTCTCTGTTTGTTCATTAGTTTGAGGGTGGTAGGTTGTACTAAACAACAATTGTGTTCCACAACCAATGAACAAGGACTTACAAAATTCTGAGGTGAATTTGGCATCCCTATCAGATATAAGTTCCTTGGGCATCCCATGCAGTCTGAATATTTCTTTCATGAAGATGTTGGCAATGTCTATTGCCTTGCAAGTGGATTTTACCAGAATGAAGTGGGCAACCTTGCTCAATTTATCCACAATTACCATGATGGCATCATTTTGTTTGGTCATTTTGGGTAGTCCAGTGATGAAGTCCATGGAAATGGTTTCCCATTTCCATTCTGGATTAGGCAGGGGTTGCAACAGCCCCGCTGGGTGTTGGTGTTCTACCTCGACTTGTTGGCAATCTAGACATTTAGCCAAATAATCAGTTGTGTCCTTCTTCATTCTTGGCCAATAAAACAGTTTCCTAAGGGCTGTAATCATCGTCTGATAACCGGGGTGACCAACATATGGTCTTTTGTGCAGTTCATCCAATATGAACTTTTTCAAGGCATCGCAAGTTGGGATATACAACCTCCCTTTGTATGTTAGTAGGCCATCACTTGTCAGTTGATAACTTGCATACTTCAGCCCGATGAGCTCTTGCGCTAGATTCTCATTATGCAATGCTCGATCGTTTAACTCTTTCTTTGTTCGGATCATGATCGAACTGGACTTCCCGAGTTTACCGAATCTAGTATTCTTTCAATACGAATCTTTTTTCCATTATTATTCATATTACTAATGAACAATTATTCCAAATCCGGATCAGGAAGGGCTCCGTAAGATCCGGTCAATGGGGTATTATTTTCATATAATTAATAATTGGACCATATGACTTTACTTATCCTTTTCATAGTGTGAAAATGCATCCATTTCCCTTGCATCCATTCGGACCACTCCTCCATTTTTGCAATTCGATTTGAATCTTAAGTCACTGGTTGTAGTCAGGGGCCCTTCAAGCATAAAGCCAGCATGAAGGAGAAAGCATAAAGCCAGCATGAAGGAAGGAAGGCAGGGAATACCTTTCAGGACTTTTCTTTATTCCCCTCAATCTAAACGGAGAAAACTGTATCTACGTGGTTTTGAAGAACTCATCTACCTCATGTGCACTTTTAACTCTTTCTTGGAGGTGTTTTTCACAAGTACTCATGGCTGCTAAATGAATTACTTGCGTACTTCTATTGAGGCCATCAAGCACTCGATTTTCGTTTCCTTTGATGTTTTTGATTTCAAATTCAAACTCACTGATAAGAGCCATCCACCTCGCTTGCCTAGCATTTAGCTTGGGCTGGTCAAATAAATACCTCAACCCACTTGATCAGTTATGAGGACAAACCTTTTTCCTAGGAGGTAGTGCCTCCACATTTTCAAAGCGTGCACTATGGCAGCTAGCTCTAGGTCATGGATTACATAATTTATTCATGTTTACTCAATTTTCTGGATTCATAACATATTACATGTCCCTCTTGCATGAGGACTCCTCCGAGTCCCTCCTTGCAGGCATCGATGCACATTGGGAATTCCTTGTTTGGGTCTGCAAATTTTAGTACGGGGGCATGCGTTAAGAGGTGTTTCAGCTGTTGGAAACTTCCCTCAGATTCTGTTGTCCAAATAAATTTCACCCCCTTTCTCTGTAGTGAAGTGATTGGGTGACCAATCTTAGAAAATCCTTTTATGAATCTCCTATAGTATCCTGCTAAACCCATGAAGGATCTAATGTCAGTGACATCCCTGGGTGTGGGCCAATCTATAATGGCTTTGATCTTATCAGGGTCAACTGCTACTCCTTTCTCAAAGATAACATGGCCTAAATAATGGACTTGCCTTTGGAAGAAGTCACACTTGCTAAGCTTAGCATAGAGCTTGTGTTCTCTTAGGACTTGGAGTACTAACTTTAGGTGTTCTTCATGCTCTTTCTTACTTCTTGAGTAAATTAGGATGTCATCAATAAAAACTAATACAAATATGTCTAAGAACTTGTTGAGTACACTATTCATCAAACACATGAAAGTGGTCGGTGCGTTGGTGAGACCAAATGGCACCACCACAAATTCATAGTGTCTATACCTTGTCCTAAAGGTGGTTTTATAGATGTCCTCATCCTTGATTCGAACTTGATGATATACGGATCTCAAATCAATCTTGGAAAAGATGGTGGCACCTCTTAATTGGTCAAATAAGTCATCAATCTTGGGTAGGGGGTACTTATTCTTAATTGTTATTTTATTGAGTTTCTTATAGTCTATGCACAACCTGAGTGTGCCATCCTTCTTCTTTACAAATAAGGTTGGTGCTCCCCAGGGAGACACACTAGGCCGAATGTACCCCTTGTCTAATATTTTCTTCAGTTGCAATTTGAGCTCCACTAACTCTGGGGTACTCATCCTATAGGGTGCTCTAGACATTGGCACTGCTCCAGCTACAAGCTCTATTGAGAAATCGATATCTCCCTTGGGAGGTAACCTTGGTACCTCTTCTGGAAACGCATCTTTAAAATCTTTCAATATAGGGTGCTCTTCTAGGCTTGGTTTTTGGTCTGCAACGAAATCTAATACCTGTATTGCATACAAAGGGAACCCCTTCCTACAATACTTCTTCATTTGGAGGGCTGATATCTTTCTTACTGAGACAGGTTGTTGAATTTCCTATAAAGTTCTTCTCTCCCCTTTGTCATCTTCACATTCTAAGGTTTTGTTATAACAGTCCAGTTTAGCTTTATGGGCATCCAACCAATCCATGCCGATCAACATGTTGCATGATCCTAGAGGAAGGATGTTTAAGGTGGCTTGAGCATGCAACCCATTCACAATGACTGGGCAAGCTGTTATGACCCTTGTTACCCTTCTTTTTGTTCCCGTGGCTAGATGTACCAGCCATGGCTTAGTGTGTTTTTCTTGTTGTAATTTACACTTCTCAACAGTTTGAGGAGAAATATAACTCAGATTAGAACCAAGGTCAATCAGAATAGAAATAAGATGGTTGGTTACCATACCTTCCATTTCCACCACTGAGGCTTGGTGGTCTGCTTGGCTGCTTGTGAGGACAATCTCTCAGCATTTGTTCTTCTTCACAGCACCAACATTTCAGTGGTTCCTTATTTGTGCTTTCAATCCTACCTGGGGCTTATCCAATAGTCTTATCTCCAACTTGAGATGGGAAGTTCTGTTGATTCACACTTTTGGTAGGGAAGCCCATCCTAGGATTCCTCCCAAAATTCTTGAACCTTGAAGGTTTAACTCCCATCTTCTTGGATCCTATCTTATTTTTCTTTTTTCATTCCTTGAGGGCTTCCACTTTGTGGTTGAGTTGCTTGTAATCGTATCTAGCCTTCCGAATGGCATCTTCCAGGGTTTTAGGTTCATCAAATTCAATCCTGTTCCAGAAGGATTGAGGCAACCCACTAAGAAATCGCTGCATCTTTACCTTTTCATCCTTTATGTAGGGTACATACCTCATCGGTTCCAAAAACGTGATGATGTTTTCATCTATAGTGAGTTGTCCTAATTTGAGCTCATAGAACTCCTTCATCTTTTCATCATAGTATCGCTCAGAAAGGTACTTCTTCTTGAAGTATTTCTCAAACTTATTCTAGGACAACCCCTTTTCCTGGATTCCTTTTACATTTCTAAGGTCTTCCCACCAAATAGAGGCCTTTCCATTCAAATTGAATATAGCTATTTAGGCTTTCAAGTTCTCCGAGTAGTTATGAACTCTGAAATACTTCTTTAGGCCCAGTATCCAAGCTTCTGCCTCTTCCCCTTTTTTGATTTCCCCATCAAAAGTAGGTGGCTTGGATCTCTTAAATTCCTCGGGGTCCCTGCCCTTGGAGTACTTCCTTTTCTTCCCCTTCTTCTGGGTATGGGAACTGGTCTTACTGCTGGACTGTTATGTGGAGCTTTCTACTCCACTAGAGAAATCCTCAGATGAATCTTTGTCTTTGGCATGCATCTTGGCTCCTTGACGAGCCTTCTTGAGAGGGTTTCTTCTTGCATTGTTGCTTTCAAGTTTGTGCCTTTGCATTTCAGGTAAACTCTGGGTTTTCTCAGGTCGGTGTTTTCCCATGTTGCTTGTGGCTGGCCCATGTTGCAATTGTCGTTGTAGATCTGACAGACTTTGCAGCAGGACTGCATTTATCTCGGTTTGTTTTTCCTGCTCCTTCATTAGCCGGTCATTGTCAGCCTTAAATCTTTGCAACTCTGCCCTGAGACTTCTCACAGTCTCAGCCAAGTTTGGAGGGGTTTCTACCTTTCTCCTTTCATCAGATTATTCCTCTTTATTATGGGAACTCTCCCCCCTTTCATGGTTGGTCACCATCACGGTTCTTATAGCTTGTCTGGGAATTCTTGGACTGGTTAAGTGCTGAGAATCAACAGTTCTCTGTTAGTCGACTTGTCCATTATCTTAAAAACAACATGGTACATTTGTAAACTGATATTATGCCGTAGAAATCCAGTGTTTTACATTAGTATATAGTCCCTTTTTAATTCTGCAAAAACAACATATAACTGTGTTCCTCTCCCTAGTATGAAGGTTTTTTGATAAATACCCGCGATTAATTACTTGTCAGGTTATTATTCTCGATATTTCGGGGTTAATCGTTGCATAATGAATTTTGTTGGGCTTCCATGCGCTGGGTAAAATGGGGACTTGAGGATCGTAGGGTCAGACAGTCTGTCAATATCCATCGTTGGTCGGGGTTTTCGTGGTCAAAATCTGGGTGGGTAAGCTTTCAAATGGCGATCACTGATTATGGTCGGATCAACGTCCATGTCGTCATACATCGCAAAAGTGGTCATGATTTACACTAGAGGGTCGGCAGTTCTGACGAGAAGCACCCACCTAAGCCACTCGTAAGTTAACTAAGGCTACTTCATGGTGGTGTTTTTTGGTGCGCCCATTAGGGAACAAGTGGGGGTCATTAAGGCCATAGTTGCATTCTTATGGGTGAAGAAATTACCTCGTGGCCAACAAATGCTAACGCCCTCAAAGGTCTCAGTACTTGGTCACCCGACTAGGTATTAGTAGGTCCTTAGAAATGGGGTAAGGTAGTATATCCTTCCCTTTATAATTTTTCTCATAAAACTTATTCAACTACTTCGTGAGCCCAAGCAAGCCAAGTGTAGTTGCTTGCTCTGGTACCACTTTGTAACATACCTCACCCCTTAAAGCTTCTAAGGGGTGGCGTGTCCAATTTTTTTTTTCTCGGTTTATCTAACTTATCTTACTTTTTTCCATTCGCATCTCCAATGTTCTTTACTTATTCAAGGGCTTTTTGATGACACCACCTTTTTATTCACGGATTCATGGACTCGTGGACTCTCGACTACATATCGTTATAATTATTCTTTCACAAGTCCACCCAAAAAATATCAACATTTAGCCATTTCTCCATCTTCGCGGACTTGCAGGCCCGTGGACTTGTGGAGGTAATATTCTATGACCCTAACTTTCAAAAGTACGAGAAGTCTCAACACTTGTCATTTTTCCCTTCGCGGTCTCGCAGACTTGCGGAGGTGTAATTCTACGACCCTAACTTTCATGAGTCCGAGAAGTCTCAACACAGTCATTTTTCTCTTCGTGGACTCACGGAGGTGTAATTCTACGACCCTAACTTTCATGAGTCCGAGAAGTTTTAACACTTGTCATTTTTCCCTTCGCAGTCTCGCAGAGGTAAAGTTCCATGACCCTAACTTTCATGAGTCCGTGGAATCTTGGTACTTAGCCATTTTTCCATCTTCTACCAATGCGTGGCATGACACATAGGGTGGCACCTGGTACACATATCGCTTGACACGTGGCATTCCTTAGGGTGACACGTGGCCTTCTTCCATCAGGACACGAGGTACTCACATAGGGTCTCCATCTTGTGGATCCGACGACTCAAATTTGATGACACTTGACTCATGCGACGATCCGACAAGGACTCTCCCTTGCCCCTTTCTCCGATCATCAATTAGCACATACCCTCTTGGGACATGGTGGTGATACTAGTCAACAAGATATGTCATGATGACATCACCCTTTTTCCTTGGTCCCATTCCAACGAGATTCACCAAGATCTACGACAGAGTTTTCATCGTGGCCTCACCCTGATGGACAGTCTAGGCCGTTCCTCGGCTTCCAAGGTCATTTTGACCAGGAGGCTCCAACCCTTTTAATCTCCACAGGCCCAACGGTCAAGAATCGTCCACGATCACTCCCCGACAGATCAACGAACCATGTTGATTTCGGAGTATGGCTTTGTGCTTAGCATCGATGAAGGGTCAGGATTTTTCCCTTTCAGCCCAATCAACGATTGATGTCACATCTCAACCACGTCTCGATAAAGGGCTCAAATTTATTCATCGTGCCAAATCCACGACCCTGATTCTTCTAAAACAAATTAGGGCTTCTCCACTGACTTAACAGTCCGCGCCTGAACTTAGCCATTTCACGGATATCTTTCTTCGAGTCTTTCTCAGGTCTTCATTTATCGTCTCGTCATCCATAGGAAAACATTCTCTGCGTAGAGCGTCTTCAAGCTCATGGAAAACATCTTGCAAATCCTGAGTGGCTGGTCTGCAATGTCTGAGAAATTCCTCAACAAGCTTTGTAGAAGATCGGATACTTTTCGAATCACATGAGTGTGCAAGCAAATTCCTTTGACTTGTTTCCAGAGAAGATACAAAATTTTTCATTAGTACATCTTCATGCAATACATTTAGATTTGAGGCATACTTCATATAATTGACGGCATGGGTGACTACTAGAGTTGGGTCACCATCAAACTTGGGGCAATTTTCCCTCCATTCCGTTGTGCAATGGTTTGGATATCCAGGAATATCCTGAACATCAAAGGAGGAATAAACCTTATAGAATGCCCATGGTAAGTCCTGTCAGGCCATGGTTCCATTACTTAGGGTAATACCTCAATGGAGTCGCCAGATGAACTTCAAGAAGAGCTCATCAAGGGTGGAAAGGGAACATCCCTTAGGTGGAGTCGCCAGGCAAGCTAGGGAAGAGGCTTTGGGATAGCTTGCCAAAGTCTTGTTAGGGTTCGGAAGAGGATTCAAAATCCTCCCTGGCAACGGCGCCAAAATTTTATCGCACAAGTTGTAGGTTGGGAAAATCCTGACCCAACCACCAAAATGGCGACAACTAAGAGAGCACCTACCCACTGTCACTTTAGATTGGTGTTCCCGTCACTTTAGAGGTGAAGTTGTCACCTCAAGGGGAGAATCCCGGTGACCCTAAGGGGAAATGAGATGGAAAGTGAGATGTATGAATGGAAGCCCCTATAGGTCAAGTTACTAGATGGAAGAAGGCTTAAGAATGAGTCTTGGGAAAGGCTTAAGGTTGCCAATTCTTTGGGTACCTGCTGAGAGTGTTTGTACTTGCCCGAGACATAAGAAAAGCCAAGTATGCTTGTAATATGTTAGGTGGACAAGCAATTTAAGCTTGTTGTCCCTAAATGCAGAAAAAATCAGTGATATATATCAGCATGTAAAAGATAGTAAGAGCTGCAAAATAAGTGCTAAAAGTCTAGTTGAACAAGCAAGAGACAAGCTAGTAAAGACTAGTTTAACTCAAAGAATGAAAGAGCAAGATTTTAGCATAAAAGCAAGGCTGTCATAAACAAGTTACTGGAGTGATAATTATCATCCTTATGGCTGTAACAAACAAGTTATTACAGAAAAGAAGTCAACCACCAAAACTTGCCAACAATCCACCCAAAAAGTGCGCTGTGACTAGTAGATTATAGGGGCAGATTTTTAGCAACTTCTGATGGTTGGTTTGTGAGTTATTAAGACAATTTGATTTAGAGTTTCTGCAGCCCTAATGGGTGTAGATTTAAGTTGTAACAACAGCAAGAAATAAATGGAGAAAGAAAACGCCTTAGTGGCTCAAAGGTGCCTTAGGCACGAAGATCACTTTCCAATTTAGACAATCTCAAAATTCCAAAATTTCACGTTTTCCAATGCAATTGAACTAGTGCCCCTAACCATTGGGTAAATGGAGTCTCTTGATCAAACAAGTTGGGTGAGTTACTTCCTTGGGGGTGTAAACCCTTTTACTCCCCAAGGCAAACCCTAACCAACAAGGAAAACCTAGGAGGGTGTAAACCCTTTTACTCCTCCTAGTATCCTTTGCACAATAGATTATTCCAAACAATAAAAATGGACTTGGAGGGGGGTTTATGCCCTTATACTCCCCAAGATATCATCACATTAAGCTTACAACCAAGAAAAGAGAGCAATAACCATGAAATCCTTACCAAGTCGAAGCATTAACAAGATGAAACCCTAATTCACCAAGCAAATTTCACCATAAGCAAGAAAATAATCCTCCAAGAGAGCTAGTGCATCATCCATCCATCCAATAGTAAAGAGAAACAATAACAAATAGCATAAGAGATAGAGATTTCCCAAAGAGGGCGAACATTTCAGCCAAGTACCTCTCACAATGGGAGAGATGTTATGAAATGAGATTCACGTGATCTCTATTTATACAAAAACCTTAAAACACAGTTTGTCCACTTAGCAAGGGTAAAGCATAAGATAAGGGATCAGCAACCCTTATCTCACCCCTTGCATCAAATAATAACATTTAGTTTTCACTTTAACACAAAAGAAACCCTAAAAAGAGATGACGTCATCCCTTTAGGGGACGTTTTGACATCGTGAACAAGTTGTTGGAGAAGAGAAAGGGGGTCGTTGGGGCTCCTTGAGCCTCCTCATCACATGCTAGGGTCAATCCATGCCTCCTTCGGTCATATGCCAAGTGTCAATGTGCAATAACTCCATCACCATCAAAACCCCTCAAGCTTGACGTCAACCCTCAAAAGGTGACGTTTTTCCTCTCCTAGGAAAATCGTTTGGGTACTAGGGGCAGGGTAAGATCCTCTATGGTGCCATGTAAGCCTCCAAAGGCATGTCTCTGTGATCCGGTGTGTGGGCCTTGTTATCGCGCAGTTTGTAGTTAGGATAAAAGGCTTGAGTCTTGTAGGTCAAATTGGCGTAACAGGAACCTATCCCACCCAATGTCACCACTAAGGGAAGGTTCTTTCTATTTAGGGAGGTGAGGCCCAGGGGAGACGTCCTCGGTGACCTGGGTTTTGAGGAGGAAAGAGGATAATAAGAGAAGGATAAGTTTCCCCCCCTCACAAGTCACCACCAAACAGATAGTCTGGCCAAAGGCCAATTTAAAGTAAACCCCCAAAGAAGTATACCTTCCTGGAACAAAGCAACAACAAACTAATGTATACAAACTATATCTCAATGGGGTTAGTACTTCATATAGATGGTTATCTGAATAACATATAAGCAATTGGCAATAAATGTTGACGAAGTCAATGTTTATCAATAGCAATGAAAATTATAACACTTCATTAATAAATATTGAAACAATATGGCATTCAATGTAACCAATCAATACTTCATTCAATAAATGCCTTAACCATTATTCAATTGCTCATAAACAAAACGATGCTGCACTAATGATGTAATACCATGAGATGACGACAGTAATTAGGGTTAATAGGGTTAGCTCTTAGACTAGGTTTAGTAGTTAGGGTTTCAATTCAAAGTGTTTAAGAGTGTTGTAATCAAGTTTCACTTCAACGTTGGAGGACTTTAGATCAGTGCCTTAGGGTTTAATGGAGTCAAAAGTGAAGGACGCAGAAGTTGAAGGAGGCAAAGATTAAGGACTAGAGGGAGAAGTTTTGAGGTGTTGCTAAAGCAAGGCCTCAAAATCAAAACCCTAGGGTAGAGAGGCTCACTCCGGTGTTGCTCCAGCAAGGCCTCGTGCTCTCTCCTCCTTCCTGGCAAACAACTAGCTCAAGGATAAAGCATACAACCAAAACAAGAGGGTTTGATGAGACAAGGTGTTGCTACAGCAAGGCCTTTCAGCAAACCCTAGAAAGAGTACAGCCCTAGTGTAGTAGACCTAGGCCAGGGAGGTCTCACTCTTCTTGGCTTCTAGATAGTATGACTAGCAACAGAAGAAGAAGGGAGAAGAGTGTAGCAATGACTAGGCTCTCTCCTTCTTCAATCGCTGATAATTTCTCTATCAGGGGACATGAGACAAGGACCTACTTGTGTGCTTGTCACCTAGGGTTTTGATTCAACAATATTCATAAACATATGCAAGAAATTAAACTACAACCATTCATTAAGAAGTTTTGCAGAAAAATACTTACAATTCACCAAGAAATAACCATGCAAACCCTAGTTGTAACACCTTCCTTCAAGAGAAAAACCATAAAATGCCAAAAATGTCTTCCTTCAGCAAGTGCGCCTCACTAAATTGTCCAAATACCCAAGAGAGGGCGCAAATTTCAGACCTCACTAATGAGTGAGTGAAAGATGATGAAAAAATGAAGGAGAAAATCCTCCATTTATACAATATCATGACCTAATTTTACTTTTTAGGTCATGTAAAAGGCCGACAAGGCCAAAATACCAAAATCATACTGTTTTACATTAAATTGTCAAATTAAATCCTAAATCAAGCTGAAAAGAGAGTAAAATCCACTCCAAGGGAGACGTCGACCCCTTTTTGGGCAGATGGGGCGTCCTGGAGCAAAACGTTAGCCCTCCTTGGGCTTCTCCAACCTGCCACACGTGCCACTGCTGCCTAGTCTGCCTCCCAAAACGTCCATGACACTGGGTGACGTCATGGTCAAGATGGTGACATCCTAGGCCTCCCAAGGCCAACGTTCCACTGAGAAAGGGTCATCCCCCTTAGGTCAAGCTCCACTGGGGTGCCTCTGGTGGAACGTCCTCTTCACCTCTTGTGCAAAGCTCCGGATCCATCTCTATCATGTATCTCCCCCTGATGGGGTCTTAGCATCCACCTGATGGGCTCTTCAGCCCCATGGAGGTCCGAACTGATCATCTCCCTATGTGTATCGGTCCAAGATGGTACCTGTCCGTCGGGCATGGTCCTGCACATCAAAAGCTACGCCCTCCATGGGCTCATCAGTCACATGGATCATAGCAATGTCAATCACATTTCATCATCAATATTAATAAACATATGCATAAAACCCCTAATAGATCAATCAATAGCTCAAAGATGTTACACAAACCTACTATACAAGTTTGGGAAAAGGGCAAGGCATCCTATTGGGTTAGTGTCCACTGAATAAGGGAAGTTCCTGGAAGAGACCTCTTCCAAGTCATGTAAGTGGATGAAGTGGTCAAGGGATGTCCAAGCAGGCGGGTGCAATGAAGGCCAAGGATGCAAGATGTTACCTGTGGGTGCCTTTGTAGAAGGCGAGCTGTACCTTTTATGGATGCAATTCTTTCCAAGCCCATTCATGCCTTTTATTCTTTCTGTTATTTCATTTTTTTATTGCTTTTTTCTTTCTTTTTGCTCAAGAGATAATCAGGGGACACTGTCCTGGTGTGGTGACCAGTGGTGACAACGTTACCCACAAGTACTTTCACAGAAATGAGAAGGTTGGCTCGTGATGAGACCCCCTTTCCCTTGGCCATGTAATCAAAGGTCACTGCCCTGGCGTGGTAACCAACTGATGGCAATGTCATACTGCTAGGTACCCATGGACCTAATAGGCTGGCTCGTGATGAGACCCCCTATCCTCTGGTTAGGTCTTGTTTTATTATTTTTTTAGGGTCCCTCTTGTTTCTTGTTGAGAAGCCTTTTATTGCTTTCTCGGGGATCCCTGGGCGAAGCATCTCGAGGTTTTATTCTTAGGCTTTTATCTTTTACCAGCTTGCTTTTACCTTCTGGGTTTTTAGCCCCTTCTTCCCACTAGATAAGGTGCAACCCTAAAAGAGGTCAACCCAGTGCCCGGACAAGTGGAATGGGACTGGTGAGCGGGAAATAAGATGGAAAAGTGAAACTGTGAAGGGAGCGGACGATGGCTTCTCAGAGACAACCCCAGGGGCTAACCAAAACCAACAGACACAGGCTTACTAAGACACCCTGTCAATCCCCAAAGCATGGTCAAGTGGGCAAGTGTAAGATCCAAGCAGTTGTTAGAAATAAAAGGAATCAGATGCATACATTCAATGGTTTTGCTGATCAAAGTGACACATACCATGATACCTGAACTAATTACCTCATGAAGCAAGAACCCTCTCTGACACAAGACCAAGCCGATGGTGGTGGAGGATGCTGCTACTGTTGACAGGATACGGATGCTGGAAGAGAGAAAAGGTGGGCCCTCTAGGGCCATGCTGAAGTCAATCCTACTCTCGGTACTCCATGTCTAGGACCTATGGGCCTCGAGACATGATCTCCTAGTTATCCACCAAAGTGGGGGATAACATTTGGCTCCAACTCGGGGACATGTGCTCACCGTAGAGCGCATGAGAACCTTAGCATCTCTGGCATAACCTGTTGACCTGCTTGATCTCAAGTAGAAGCATCAGTATCAAAAATGGGGCGGTAATGCCACCCCAGCATACATATATATATGGATTGAAATAAAACAATCAATAGTGTAAAGCAAACTACTTACCTGTATTTTACCTGTTGGTTGGATGTTGGGTGTAGTCAAACAACCAGTGAAGCCAATCTAACAATGTCCCACAATACCTGCCTTTGTGCTTCATCATAAACCAGAACAGTGACAAATCAAGCACAAAAATGACATGTGTTAGGGCATAAATCATATCATCGGAAATCATAAAGTCTAACTCATGGAGGTGGGTGGGAGGGATAAAAACTTGCCAAGTCCATCTCTGAGGAAAACACTCAATCCACTTTCGGAAGGGGTCATGAAAAGCCCAAGGTTTAGAACACTGACTCAAAAGGTCTGCACACTTGTTACCTAGGACGTTCTCACACTTCGAAGTCTGGGAAGGGATTGACAAGGATGTATCAGACGATTGGCAAATTCTCAAGGGAAAGTTGAAAAACTGATATGATAAACTTAAGTTTGTAATATTCAACCAACCTTTGGACTCTAGGGTTTGCCCCAGAGGAAAATCAAAATCAAAGACATACTTCCCAACCACACCTCTTGAAACACAACAGGGTAAAGTAATCGGGGGTGGCTGGGGAAAGTAGTCACAAGGATCCTCTTTTAAGCAAAGAAAGTCCTCACTTCTATCAAGACCTGAGCAAAGTGGTGGTTGATAATCATATTCATGGATAGAGTCCAAATGCTCAAAGGGGTACTCATCAAAACCCTCAAGGTAAGATTGAAAATCATCAGGAAAGCAAGGTACTAGGTCATCTTTTGGTGTTTGAAGAATACAGGTAAAAATCTCATCTCCTTGTTGCCATTGATCAAGAGTAACCTGCTGCGATAATTGCAAAGGCAACACTTGGAGATGACTCTCTATGTCGTAGATGGGATCCACATCATAACCGACTTCATCCCACCCACGTCTCCCAACACGTATGAACTCATCAATGTTATCAGCTACGTCATTATCGGTATCATAACATGCAGGGCTTGAAGCATTCTCGCTTATCTCCTCCTCATCTTCCCTATCACAAAGTAGAGCATCATCAAAAACTAGGGGAAGAGGGCAACTTACTGTTTCTTCTTTTGTAGGAGTTTCAAGGACTTTGGTGTTTTTAACATGTGTTACGTTCTCATCCTTAGGATTCACCCCTTCATCTTCAATTGTACAGCAAGGAACTTTGCTCAAGGTTTTCATCTCTCCTTTTTTTGAATCAAGGAACAAGATGTCATCGGTATCCTGAAAAGGGAAACGACTAACCTCATCATCGTTTTGTTGTGCAGGAGAAACAGGCTCTTGGATGGCCTCATCAGAAAGAAGAGCGCAGGTTGATACTTCATCATCTTGCTTAGGTTTTTGCTCCTTAATCACGTCCTCATTCTGCTAGTCAGAAACTTGTTCCCTTCTTTCTTGGGGATCATCAGTAAGGGTTTCAGAGGAAACCAGTTTTATCAAGTTGAGAGTGTCCATGGTACGGTCATTGGTTCTGGACAAGGAGAGATTCATCTCGATTCAAATGGCCATGTTGCGAGCTTCTGTAAGTGTTTTTGGACTCTTTTTATTTAGGAGGAAGCTCAAATGCCCTAGAAGTCCATTAGTATAGAGATAAACGAGGTACTTGTCTTTAGGACGATGGCTTTCAGGGATCTGGTAAAGCAACCTCTGAAACCTAACCCTGAAAACTCTGACGATCTCATCCTCTATTTGTTTTATGCTTTCAAGACCTCTCAACAATGATTGTATATCTTCCAATTTCATAACCCACCTTGCAAGGAAGATTTCTTCAAATTGGTCCATAGATGTGATACTGGCAGTTGGAAGATTATCATACCATCTTCTAGCCTCTCCATGCAGAGTGGCAGAGAAGAGTTTCATTACCAAGTCTTCAACCTCATCATTGACAGGGCGGTACTGAAAGAAAGCCCAGAATTTGCTCATATGATAATCGGGACTTTCTCCATCGATGCCAGCGAATCTAGGGAGCCATTTTTTATAAAAGGGGGGCATTTGTCTGGGATATCTTGGTATTTTACTCATGTCCAAAGGTTTGTAGTTCCCCGGATCCCATTGTGAATTCATAGTTGGCTTCGTCATCAGTGGAGTCGCCAGATAGTTTTCTTGAAACTATCAAAAGATAAGGGAAAACACCCGAAGTGGAGTTGCCAGGTAAGCTTGTAAGATAAGCACTATAGGAGCAAGGCTTACCGAAAAAGTGTCGTCTGAGGAAGGTTTAACTCAGTGTTCCCCGGCAACGGTGCCAAAATGTTATCGTGCAGTTTATAGTTAGGATAAAAGGCTTGAGTCTTGTAGGTCAAACTGGTGTAATAGGAACCTATCCCACCCAATGTCACCACGAAGGGAAGGTTCTTTCTATTTAGGGAGGTGAGGCCCAGCAGAGACGTCCCCTGTGACCTGGGTTTTGAGGAGGCAAGAGGATAATAAGACAAGGATAAATTTTCCCCCCTCACAAGTCACCACCAAACAGATAGTCTGGCCAAAGGCCAATTTAAAGTAAACCCCCAAAGAAGTATACCTGCCTGGAACAAAGCAACAACAAATTGATGTATACAAACTATATCTCAATGGGGTTAGTACTTCATATAGATGACTATCTGAATAACATATAAGCAATTGGCAATAAATGTTGACGAAGTTAATGTTTATCAATAGCAATGAAAATTATATCACTTCACCAATAAATATTGAAACAATATGGCATTCAATGTAACCAATCAATACTTCATTCAATAAATGCCTTAACCATTATTCAATTGCTCATAAACAAAACGATGTTGCACTAATGATGTAATACCATGAGATGATGACAACAATTAGGGTTAATAGGGTTAGCTCTTAGACTAGGTTTAGTAGTTAGGGTTTCAATTCAAAGTGTTTAAGAGTGTTGTAATCAAGTTTCACTTCAACGCTGGAGGACTTTAGATCAGTGCCTTAGGGTTTAATGGAGTCAAAAGTGAAGGACGCAGAAGTTGAAGGAGGCAAAGACTAAGGACTAGAGGGAGAAGTTTTGAGATGTTGCTAAAGCAAGGCCTCAAAATCAAAATCCTAAGGGAGAGAGGCTCCCTCCGGTGTTGCTACAACAAGGCCTCGTGCTCTCTCCTCCTTCCTGGCAAACGGCTAGCTCAAGGATAAAGCATACAACCAAAACAAGAGGGTTTGATGAGACAAGGTGTTGCTACAACAAGGCCTTTCAGAAAACCCTAGAAAGAGTACGGCCCTAGTGTAGTAGACCTAGGCTAGGGACGTCTCACTCTTCTTGGCTTCTAGATAGTACGACTAGCAACATAAGAAGAAGAGAGAAGAGTGTAGCAATGACTAGGCTCTCTCCTTCTTCAATGGCTGAAAATTTCTCTATTAGGGGACATGAGACAAGGACCTACTTGTGTGCTTGTCACCTAGGGTTTTGATTCAGCAATATTCATAAACATATACAAGAAATTAAACTACAACCATTCATTAAGAAGTTTTGCAGAAAAATACTTCCAATTCACCAAGAAATAACCATGCAAACCCTAGTTGTAACACCTTCCTTCAAGAGAAACTCCATAAAATGCCAAAAATGTCTTCCTTCAACAAGTGCGCCTCACTAAATTGGCCAAATACCCAAGAGAGGGCGCAAATTTCAGACCTCATTAATGAGTGAGTGAAAGATGATGAAAAAATGAAGGAGAAAATCCTCCATTTATACATTATCATGACCTAATTTTACTTTTTAGGTCATGTAAAAGGCTGACAAGGCCAAAATACCAAAATCATACTGTTTTACATTAAATTGTCAAATTAAATCCTAAATAAAGCTGAAAAGAAAGTAAAAACCCCTCCAAGGGAGATGTCAACCCCTTTTTGGGCAGATGGGGCGTCCTGGAGAAAAACGTTAGCCCTCCTTGGGCTTCTCCAACCTACCACACGTGCCACTGCTGCCTAGTCTGCCTCCCAAAACGTCCATGATGCTGGGTGATGTCATGGTCAAGATGGTGACGTCCTAGGCCTCCCAAGGCCAATGTTCCACTGAGAAAGGGTCATCCCCCTTAGTTCAAGCTCTGCCGGGGTGCCTCTGATGGAACGTCCTCTTCTCCTCTGGTGCAAAGCTCTGGATCCATCTCTATCCTATATCTCCCTCGGATGGGGGTCTCAACATCCCCCTGATGGGCTCTTCAGCCCCATGGAGGTCTGAACTGATCATCTCCCCATGTGTACCGGTCCAAGATGGTACCTATCCATCGGGCATGGTCCTGCACATCAAAAGCTACGCTCTCCATGGGCTCATCAGTCACAGGGATCATAGTAATGTCAATCACATTTCATCATCAATATTAATAAACATATGCATAAAACCCCTAATAGATCAATGAATAGCTCAAAGACGTTACACAAACCTACTATACAAGTCTAGGAAAAGGGCAAGGCATCCTATTGGGCTAGTGTCCACTGAATAAGGGAAGTTCCTGGAAGAGACCTCTTCCAAGCCAGGTAAGTGGATGAAGTGGTCAAGGGATGTCCAAGCAGGCGGGCGCAATGAAGGCCAAGGATGCAAGATGTTACCTGTGGGTGCCTTTGTAGAAGGCGAGCTGTACCTGTAATGGGTGCAATTCTTTCCAAGCCCATTCATGCCTTTTATTCTTTTTGTTATTTCATTTTTTTATTGCTTTTCTCTTTCTTTTTGCTCAAGAGATAATCAGGGGACACTGTCCTGGCCTGGTGACCAGTGCTGACAACGTTACCCATAAGTACTTTCACAGAAATGAGAAGGTTGGCTCGTTATGAGACCCCCTTTCCCTTGGCCATGTAACCAAAGGTCACTGCCTTGGCGTGGTAATTAGTTGATGGCAATGTCATACTGCTAGGTACCCATGGACCTAGTAGGCTGGCTCGTGTTGAGACCCCCTATCCTCTAGTTAGGTCTTGTTTTATTATTTTTTAGGGTCCCTCTTGTTTCTTGTAGAGAAGCCTTTTATTGCTTTCTCAGGGATCCCTGGGCGAAGCATCTTGAGGTTTTATTCTTAGGATTTTATCTTTTACCAGCTTGCTTTTACCTTTTGGGCCTTTAGCCCCTTCTTCCCACTAGATAAGGTGCAACCCTAAAAGAGGTCAACCCAGTGCCCGAACAAGTGGAATGGGATAGGGGAGCGGGGAACAAGATGGAAAAGTGAAACTGTGAAGGGAGCGGATGATGGCTTCTCAGAGACAACCCCAGTGTCTAACGAAAACCAACACACACAGACTTACTAAGACACCTTGTCAATCCCCAAAGCATGGTCAAGTGGGCAAGTGTAAGATCAAGCAGTTGTTAGAAACAAAAGGAATCAGATGCATACATTCAATGGTTTTGATGATCAAAGTGACACATACCATGATACCTGAACTAATTACCTCATGAAGCAAGAACCCTCTCTGACACAAGACCAAGCCGATGGTGGTGGAGGCTGCTGTTGCTGACACGATACGGATGCTGGAAGAGAGAAAAGGTGGGCCCTCCAGGGCCATGCTGAAGTCAATCCTGCTCTCGGTACTCCATGTCTAGTACCTGCAGGCCTCGAGACATGATCTGCTAGTTATCCACCAAAGTGGGGGATAACAAGTCTATAACATCTAACCTGTGATCTTCTTGCCCCATGGAAGCCCAAGCTAGGCTTGTTCTCCCAAAACTGGCCACCAAGCAAGGTCCTGCAAAATAAAAGGGTATGCCCTCCAAAGATCTCAAGTCAAAGATATCATGACAAGTGTAAACCACATCTAATAAGCAAGGCATTTAAACATGTGCATCAAAACTACCTCATCAAATTAAACAAATGCTCAAAAACCCTATACAATTGACCAAGTTTGAGTATGGAGGGGTGTCATAAAAGTCCTATTGGGTAGACCAAATCCCTCAAGTAGGGGATGCTCTCAAGGATGGGCTTTCAAAGTCATGTAGTGGATGATGAGGTGGAAGGGGTTTCGACTTCATAGGTCGATGTGTTTCGTGACATACAAGGGCTCGTATTATCTCATTTATGGGTGCCTTTGTAGAGGGTGTGTGGCACCTTCATTTGCAATGCACTTTTTCCAAGCCCATCTTCTTGCCATTCTTTGTTTCTTTCATGTTTTAAGGAACAAGTTGAAGGCCACTGTTCTGGCTTGGTGTCCAGATAATGACAGTGTCATTCACAAATACCTCGCAGAAATGAGAAGGTTGGCTCATGATGAGACCCCCTCTCTCTCAGTTGTGTAACTGAGACCAGATGATGGTAATGTCATACCGCTAAACACCTATGATCATGATAGGTCGGCTCGTGATGAGACCTCCCATCCTCCAACTAACCCCTTAAGCATTCACTATCATTTATTTTTGTAGGTCCCCCTTTTCTTATAGAGAAGTGTTTCATTGCTTTCTCGGGAATCCCTGGACGAAGCATCTGGAAGGTCTATATTTAGGCTTTTATCTTTTTAGCCAACAACAATCCCTCTGGGCCTTCAACCCCTTCTTCCCATGAAATGAGGTACATACCCTTCTTGGGTCACTAAAGTCAAAAGGCCTAGAAGAAGACAATATGATGGGAATGTAATGGGAGGAAAGTGGTAAGTAGGGTCAGGAATGGTACGACAACCCCTCAAGGGTCCCCCAGTCACAAACCTTCCCCAAAGGTTGGCCACTTACTAGGAAATCTATGACACTCACCAAGGTGAAACAGGGTCAAAAGCATAATGTCCAAGCAAGCGTTCTATAATCAAAAGTAGCTCAAATACAACATGCTTAAATGCCTTAAATATTAGGGTGATTACCTGCCACAATACTTGACTTGTATCGCATGGAGCAAGACCCATCTTCCTTCCAGAAGCTGGCTGGTGTGGTGGATGCGCTGACAATGGATCATAATGTGGTGATAGAGTGGGCTTCCATATGTGCAAGTGGACACTGCTAGTCATGTGGTCTCTCGGCACTCCATATCAGTAACCTGAGGGCCTTGAGACATTATCTCCTTAGTTATCCCACAAAATGGGGATAACACCTCCCGAAGCTACAAAAATCAACACTCCCTCTTAGCGAGGGAGGTATCCAATCAACCATCATTTGGATGCACCTTTGTCTCCCACACCGGAAGTAACTTTGTCTCCTGTAATGGTCCTAACGCAGTTGCACTCCAATCCTCTTGACTGGTTGCTCCTTTTGTCACTGAAGCAAATCCTGCTGTCAAAACCAATGTTATTAGAACCAGAAACTGGACCAGATCGGTCGACCCCAAAAATGTGAAAACGGACCAGACCAGACTGAAAAAAAAAACGGGAAAAAAACCAGAAAAAAAAACCGATCGACCAAAAACTACATAAAATATTCAAATTTTGAAAAAACACATATACTCATGTGCATCCATATGAATCCAAGCCATTTATACACAAATATGCAAAGTTTCTCATTTATATAGCACGTAAGAGTGCATGTAACCAAAATAGCACCAAGTGCAATCCATCTTTGATCCAAAATACATAAACAACGAGGCTTTAAATAGCCTCTAGAATCCAAAAAAAATCTTGCTATAACAAATAACTACATATCATCAAGATAATTTCTTATATTAGGATCCTCTTCATTAGTGTCACCCTCTAAGGCTTTAAAATAAGATAGAAAACACTTAACATGCCTAATAAGTGATTTTACTTGAGTGAAGGGTACATTTTTACTAGGGTCATGACAGAAGAGTTCAACAATCAATGTCACCAACATCGAGGTACATAGAAGGCTTGGTGCTCTTGATTAAATGCCAGTTCCATTCCCTCATACATGATAGAATGCAGTGGAAACGTTGTAATCCTGCAATGTTGAAATCCTAAAAATTGTTAAGTCTGCTGAATTTTGAATGGGACCTAAAATTCCACTTTCTACATATAAAGTCCAATGAGGTTGGAACCAGTCTCAAACATCCTGAAACAATTAATGGTGATGTTAAAAATTTAAGTAAAAGGATGAAAATGAAAGATAAAGGAGAATGTCACTTTTACTTTAAGAATTTAACATAACCATTACCCTAGGGTTAGATAATAGGTCCCCCTTCCATTAAACAATTTTTTTTTCTAAAACAATTTGAAATCTGTGGGCCTGGATGTGTCGTACGGATGCCATACGGAACCGTCTGGTTCCGTGAAAACAGTCGGTTTCGTACAGAACCAGGTGGTTCAGTACGAAACCGGCCTAAAACGGTTCCAGGTCATCGGTCTGATCGTTTTTTCCTAGAAGGCCGGTTCGGCTGACTGGTTTTGTCGGACCAGGCCGGTTTTAATAACACTGGTCCAATCTGCCTCACTGGTTTCTCCCTCTATGATCGAGGCAAATCCCACCCTCCAGTCCTCTTGACTGGCTTCCTCCTCTGTCACTGTAGCAAAATCCGTTGAAACAAACGGATCCTCCATGCAGGTCTCACATGCCCTAGAAGCCTCCTTCCTCTGAACCTTCTGTCTGGCCTCCTCAGCCCATGACACCTGACTGTCAGTACTGGAAGATGCCTCTCTCCCACCTGAACCTGAGGGGGAATTCCCTCTGAATGACCGACTCTCCCTCTGAGCCAACTGACTCTCTCTGAGATCGGGCTCACTCTGAGTCTGCATGCTCCCTTTGAAACCTAACTCCCTCTAAGTTTGTACAATCTCCAAAGCCATCAGCTCCGTCTGAACTTGGTGACCTCCTTTGAAGTCTAATCTCGTTTGAATAGTCCTGGAAGGCTGCTTCTCCCTACTAGATCCTAAGGGACGATTCCCTTTGAACTCTGGCTTCCTCTGAGCTGGAGCTACCGGTGGGGCCACCTGCCTCACTATTGGTGGAGCCACCTGCTCCTCCTCATTTGTCTCTATGCTCTTGCTGGCCACAACAAGCATAGGTTGGCCCCTCAGCATATATAGATTTCCCTCCCTAACTCCAAGAACCATTGCTATCTGAAGCTAGATCATCTGGGAAAAAATAAGACTTGTCCATCTTGAAACAATAAATGGTACCCCTTCTTCTCAATCTTCGAGACTGAGAGAACACTCCTCTTGAGCTTTGGCACCCATAACACATTTGACACCGTCAACACTTCACCTAACTCCAATTGGAACGACACCGTACCAGATCCTTGTACTGCATGCTTGGTCCCCATACCAAGCTCCACACACAAGTCTGAGCCAGCCTTTGTGAAGCTGTCAAATAACTCATGTGCACCTGTCATATGGCAAGATGCTCTGCTATACACCAACCATGCCCCCCTATTGGAAACTGTACCTGAAAGGGCGGAGACCAACAAGATCTTCCTTTGGAACTTGTATGCAACCTCATCAACCTTTGCTACTGATGTCTGTTGCCTTCTTCCCCTTCTCCTCCAGTGTGGACACTGTGAATCATAGTGACCATAGTCATGACACTCAAAATATCTGATCTTACTAAAATCCTTATTCCATCTCGGCTCTGGAGATGCTTCTCTCTTGGGAGAAGCCTTCTCCCTGGCGAACCTCTTCTGCCCGGAGAACCTCTTCTGCCACTCCTCGTGCGGGTTGCAAGGGCCTGGTTCTCATCACTGCTAGTCTTTACCACACTATCCATATCATCCTTGGACACTAACTGGGTCTCCTCCTGGATACAATCTGTCCATAGTCTATCAAAGTCCGACAACTTCTCTCGTGCACAGATCCCCTGCACAAATGGTTCCCAAGACTTGGGAAGACCTCTCAATGCTACATTCACCAACTTAGCATCCTCCACCTTATCACCAATGGCCACAAGCGGATCTTGAAACTGTGTAATCTTCATGAGATAGTTCACGACCATGTCCTCTATCGAAATCTTGACAACCTGAAGTTGGTGGTTCAAATGCAAATTTCTGCCAGTATTCCCATTCTGGTATAGACCTACCAGAGCATCATACATGTCCTTGGTAGACGTTTTCTCAGCAATGTGAGGAATCAAATGATCCTTCATGGACTCTAGCAATACCTGCTTGGCCTGAACTTCCTTCCTCTTGTGAGTTGCCAATTTTTGCGGATCGGTAGGAGCTACAATCACACTCTCAACATACTCCTTGAGGTCACTCTCTTCCAACAAAAAGAGAACCCTTGCCTTCCAAGCCCGAAAGTTGGTTTCCCCTTCCAACTTGTCCTCAAGCTTCAATGTGTTCACCATTTTGACCTGCCCGAAACAAGGACAAGAACAAGAACAACACTCTTCCAGTGTTGTAGCCAACAATGTGTCTCATAATGATCCCCTTCCCTTCAAATCCCAAGATCTGATACCATTTCAATTTTCACATGCATTCTATGTGACTAATTTTTAGATCTGAAAATTGTTTCCTAGTGAGCAAGCAGTAACACCCTAGTTGTTATCACTGAACAATTTAACACTGAAAATTATTCACTGAAGTTATATGCAATGGAAACACAAAAGATCAAATATGAATCGTCAAGACAACTAAAACATAAATTTTTGTTCTGTAAACATTGTCAAATTCAGAAAATCTGAAGGCAAAACCAACCCTCCCAGCCAATACTATTTCACCAAGAAACTGAGGACAACCTTGTCCTTCAACAACAAAAAACTGAGGACAACCTTGTCCTCTCAATAACCAGAAAATCACCAAATACAAAATCAGAAAAATACCTGGAAATCTTCTACCTGCAATCTGCTACAGCTACTACCACCTGTACCCTTGTTGATGTTAGTTGTATGACTATTGATGTCAATAGTACGGATTGTTGTACTTGCCTGTTAGTTCGCACGTGCAGACCTGTTGTTACCTTCACATGTGCAGACTGTCCTTTTCTGCTCCTCTCACACGTGACTGTACAGACTGTATGAATAGTCTATTGTTCACATGTGTGAGTTGTCTCCCTCACACGTGTGGCTCCTCTCTCATGTGAGGTTGCTTCAACACTTCACACGTGCGGTTGCTACTCCCCCTTCCCCTCAAACGTGTGTCCTCACACATGTGTCTCTCTTGGCTAGAAAGATGCCTTCCTTGGCTTAGAATAGAAACAAAAAATCACCTTCAAACCCTAGGTCAGATTGCCTCACAATTGCAGAATTTCCCTTGCTGAAATTTCCAAGCTCCTAGCACAAGTGCACTCTCACTTATGCTAACTCCATTATGCACAATGATCAAATGTCACAATGACCTCTGTCCTTTATATACAAGTCCAATGAGTGAGTTTAGGCATCCCTTCTAAACTCAACAATTAATTAGAATATTTTAATCCTCTTTGTGGGTGTGGCACCCCCACACAAGCCCACAAATGCCCATCACCTTTCCCATGAGGCCCTAGCCTCATCCCATGGCCAATTTCACTGAAACGAAAGGCTAAACTGGTGCCAATGAAAATTCCCGCATGCTTGGCACCTTGGCCTCTAGTGGGTCAAGAAGTATAATTGAATTTTCATTGGCACCAGTTTAGCCTTTCGTTTCAGTGAAATTGGCCATGGGATGAAATACCAATTGGCACCAATGCAAGTGAAACTAGCCCAAATATGCCTTAGAGGATGTGACCTGTGCCTTGGGATACATGTATTACCTTGAGAAATGTGAAATTGAGTGAGCATCTGCAGAATCATCTCTGATAGTAGATGGCCAAAGTGTGATGAATATGTAAGATAGTGATCCATTCTTAGGCATAAGATAAGTGTGTCATACATAGGTATGACAACCTTTACTACAAGAGCAATGCTTTTACATCACATTACAAAGAAGTGACAGAGACTAGTAGCTCCCCTAGATCATGTGTCCTAGTAGATCCACCCCAAGATGCTTGCATATCTACCTAGATCATAAATGACTGACATGATGAAGAGTTACCAACATCAAGGGGCAGTAGACCGGAGCCATAAGAGCAATTCCTATTTTGAAATGGGGACTAAAAGGATGGGCCATGATCGACCACCAGGGTTTGGAGATACTAAATAGGCCCCCCACCAGTACATAAACATTTTACGCATGGTCCATGTTATCGCACAGTTTGTAGCTAGGTCAAAGGCTAGAAGATAGAGGCCAAACTGGCGTAACCGGAACCTACCCCACCCAATGTCACCACGATGGGGAGGTTCTTTCTATTTAGGGAGGTTAGGCTCAGGGGAGACGTCCCCGGTAACCTGGGGATTTGAAGAGGCCAAGGTATAAAGCTCAAAGTAAAAATCCCTCCTCACAGGTTACCACCAAGATCAGATAGTCTGGCTAAACAGCTAATAATGAAGTGTAGCCCCAAATGAGAACACCTGCTCGGAACAAAGCAACAACAAAACAATATATGTAGACTATGATTCAATGGGTTAGTACTTCATATAACTATCTGATATCAATATATAAGCAATTATAACAATAGATATCAATGAGATCAACGTTTATCAATATAACAGTGGAATAATATCAATTCATCAATAAATATCGAGATGATGTGGCAAACAATGTATTTAATCAATTCCATACTCAATAAATGCTCTTAAACCATCATCTAATTGCTTATCAACAGAAAGTGCTGCGTCAAGATGGAATAACCAAGTATGACGTCAGCCTAATTAGGGTTAGTTAGTTAGTTAGGTTTCAAATTCAAGAGTTTTAAGAGTTGTTTCAATCACTTTCACTTCAACGTTGGAGGCTAAAGATCAGTGCCTAGGGTTATGGAGTCAAAAGGTGAAGGACGCACAACTTGAAGAAGATGAGATTTAAAGGACAAGAGGGAAAGGTTTCAAGGTGCTGCAATGGCAGGGCCTTGAAGACAGAACCCTAGGGGAGAGAGGCTCACTCTGGTGTTGCTTAAGCAAGGCCTCGTGCTCTCTCCTCCTTCCCGGAAAACGGCTAGCTCAAAGACAAGTAAAATCAAGACAAGAAAGTTTAAAGAGGGAGAGTGTTGCAAAGGAAAGGCTCTTTCATCAAACCCTAAAAGAAAAACGACCCTAGGTGTAGATAACCTAGGCCTGGGACGTCCTCTTTCTCTTGAAATTTAAAGGTACGACTAACTTAAGGGAGGAAGATAGAAGGAGTGTAGCAATGGCTAGGCTCTCTTCTTCTTCTTCAATGGCTTAAAAGGTTTTTCTATCAGGGGACATGAGACAACGACCTACTTGTGTGTTTGTCCCCTAGGGTTTTGATTCAACAATGTATATATATAAATAGAATGCAAGAAATTAAACT
>JASDQU010739198.1:20631-73481 GCA_032191745.1 Picea mariana | reverse complement strand
GTAAGGCCCAAGCAGTTGTTAGAGATAAAAGGAGTAAGATGCATATATCTAAAGGTTATAATGATCAAAAGTGACACATACCATGATACCTGGACCAATTACCTCATGGAGCAAGAGCCCTCTCTGATACAAGACCAAGCCGATGGTGATGGATGTTGCTGCTGCTGAAAAGACGAATTTGATGAAAGAAGAGAAGGATGAGCCCTCCAGGGCCATGCTCCAGTCAATCCTGCTCTCGGTACTCCATGTCTAGGACCTGTGGGCCTTGAGACATGATCTCCTAGTTATCCCTAGAAATCGGGGATAACAGTCCAATATAATACATGAGTACAAATACAACCACACTTTTGGCTCATCATGACACAATGGTGCACATAATCTGCTCATATGATGGGTCACATCTAGCGAAAAAATGTAGGGTATATTGAAGCGAATCTGTGATAGGTAGCTAGAGAGGTAGTGGGGGGTCCCAGAGGGCTCATAGTGATAATAGTGGAGGACATTCAATGTAAGGTGGACTCGGTCCACTATATTATTAAATAAGGCCCACTATGGTAGTTAGATATAATAAATGTAAGAGGACTTCTTAGAAGGTTCTACTTCTAGAAGATTCTTCCTCTAGAATGTTCTTAGGTGATGGTAGCACTATATAAAGGGGTTCAAGCAATGTAATGGGACATGAAAAAAAGTATTGTATTTGAGTGGTAGCTCAATAGGAGGATTGCCCCTCGAAGAGGCAAGTGAACAGGGGAGGATCTCTTCCATAATAGGATCCATTGTATGGTGTTGCCCTACCTGAAGGGTTTTCTTATAATAAAAGTGTGGTTTTTTTTCTACTATTCCTTGGATCTATTGTGATATTTCTGTATTCAGTATTTGGTACTTAACAAGTGGTATCAGAGCACTTTCTTTGGCAGGAAGTGTGGGCAAATATTTTTATTTTTGCTGATTTTTTTCAAAGAAGAAAAAAAGAGGGCCACGACATTCCGGAAAATTTATGTATATTTCCGTGCAAAATTTGTAGAAACAGGTTGTATATCTGAGTTCCTCTCAGAAAAACACCAAATTTAAAAAAAAACATCGTCCGAAACGGAGTTTGGGAAGTCAAGATATAGACATTTTAAAATCTGCAATTTTCAGGGTTTTTTTTTCCGCGGATGGCGGTGCGATTTTTTCATTTCTGTAGCAGATGGAGGCCGAATTTGCCCAAACAAATTACAGATCTGAGTTCCTCTCACAATTTCACCCAATTTCAAAAACAAATTGTCCGAATTGGAGTTACGAAAGTGAAGATATCGCTGATTGAAAATCAACTATTTTTTGGGGTTTTTCGTGACGACGGTGGGACTGCAAAGTTCATAACTTTTCATAGGGTGCTCAAATTGATACTAGATCAGTGTCATTGGATAACTCATTTTAAGAGCTTTCTTTTGGTATATTTTATGTGGTGTTTCCAATGGATGTTCACTCTCAAACTCTCAAGAAACTTCTGCACACAATTGAAGCATTCAAATCCCAAATGCATGACACATTGCATAACTTTAAAGAAGATATCAATGATGATTTTCGTAGTATTCATGAGTCCTTGGCGAGCATCCAGGAGAAATCTAATTTGGTGAACATCATGAATGAATATCATCAAGAAGTGTGCTTGGTATGATTTGGAGGATGATTGTGATGATTGGTAAATGGATAGTTGTCATTTCTGGGATGACAACCACTTCCATCTTTTATTTGATGACTCTACTCCACCTTTTGTAGAACACATCAATGTGACACATCAGGAGCTAATTATGATTACCAGTGTCCATCCTGCATATTCTACAACGGTATTTTTTCTTTCAGATTCAGCTTTGACCCTTTCCCACTATGTGGATGGATATTCTTATTTGGATCCACATGATAGATGTCAGTATTGGGAGCATCATTTTCAGTTGGTTATTGGGTGCCGATATCTTCCGTGTGGAGTTCACATGGGCAATTGGACATGGGACCCTGGTTTACAATGGCGGTTGGACTACTTCAGCATGGTGGCTTCCATTTCTCAATGGGACCTTGGTTCTCTAGTCTACTTCAACACTATGGTCCACACTTATCCATGGGACCCTGGTATATGGTTGTACATCAAGCGTTGAGGACAACGCTTTCATAAGGGGGATGGAATGATAGGTAGCTAGAGAGGTAGTGGGGGGGCCAGAGGGCCCATAGTGATAATAGTGGAGGCCATTCAATGAAAGGTGGACTAGGTCCACTATATTATTAAATAAGGCCCACTATGGTAGTTAGATATAATAAATGTAAGAGGACTTCTTAAAAGGTTCTACTTCTAGAAGATTCCTCCTTTAGAATGTTCTTAGGTGATGGTAGTACTATATAAAGGGGTTCAAGCAATGTAATGGGACATGAAGAAAAGTATTGTATTTGAGTGGTAGCTCAATAGGAGGATGCCCCCTCGAAGAGGCAAGTGAACATGAGAGGATCCCTTCCATAATAGGATCCATTGTATGGTGTTACCCTACCTCAAGGGTTTTGATTTAGTAAAGTGGTGGTTTTCTATATTGTTCTTGGTATATCTATTGTGGTGCTTTTTGTATTCAGTCTTTGGTACTTAACAATCTGAGGTGTAACATGAAGGATATGAATGTGTCCATTCCTTCTGTTTTGATAAACTATTATCCCAACAATGTTACAGATTTCTTGTCCATGTGCAGAGACTGTTAGAGGTGTTCAAATTAAGGAAAAAAATTTGAAGATTATTTGATAACCTTATTGTCATGTATAAAAGAAGATGGAGAATTTGAAGTTAAATGGTATACTTTGAGGGTTTTAAGGGATATATATTTGATTTCCTAGAGCCAAAAGGTTGGTGAATATACATCAAAGATTTATCTTGTTAGGGATGAATTTTGTGACTCTGGTCTATCTTGAGTTGACAACTAGTGCTTTCAATAGATGCTGTGTTCATTTCACTTGCAAACATAACAAAGGGCCAGTGTCCAGTCAGGATCCTGCTGACAATGCCAAATATGAGCCTTTGTCTATGTTTTCAGATGATGTAGAGTTATTTCAATCACACCTAAAATACAGGCTCTCATGTTAAAGGTGATGAAGTTGGTAACAAGGGATATGAACTTCTATCTCTGTTATGTTTCAGTTCATTTACTTATATAAACACAGTCTACTCCTCTTTTTGTTTTTCTTTGCTGTTTCTTTTCCTTGTTTGGAGGTTTTTTTTGTTAGAATAATGATTTCTGCACCAGATTTTGTGGTTGAGTGATTTAGAGGTATGGTATGCAAATATATTGGAAGTAGTTCATGCTAAATTCTCTGAAATTCTGTAATTACATTAATGTAAGTTCAGATCCAAGTTACAACAGTTAATTCACTATATACAAAGTGAAAGGGTGATATGGCACACAAATACTCCTGAAGGTTTCTCTGATGAATCGTGGAATGATAACCACATTATTTCTGCAATAGTTTTATACCACACCCAGCAATTTACATCTTCTGAGCTTTATCTATTAAAAATGAACAATGGAATAATGACCAATACTGTTCATTAGCAGCACATATGATTTAATTGTCACTAACGTTGTCTTGTTTGGATTGCTCAGTATGCATATGAAATGAATAAGGTCCCAACTACAAGGAAGAAAGTGAGTGGCATGCCCATGAAGACACTGATAGCCCAGGAAATGTCGAAGGAGAAGGGATCAAAACGCCGTACTCCTAGCGTTATAGCACGTCTGATGGGACTGGATGCAATGCCAGCAGAGTCAATGTCAGTGCAACATATAAAAGCAGCAGAGATTCATCCCCAAAAGAACAACTCTGGGAATCAGAAACAGTGGCCTAAGTCACCCCGTGATGCCCAATTTTTTCAAAAGCATTTAGAAGTTCCAACCAGTAAGCCTGCAAAAGAATATTCTTTGCCTAAACCTGACGAGCAGCCCATAGATCATACTGATCAGAAAAACTTTTATGGCACTCTTCCATTTCGGGACCATCCTCAAGAAAAGCAGCTGCAGGAGTTTAAGAAACAGTTTGCAGCTTGGCAAGCTTCAAAGATTCAGGATCATTCAAAGTCCGTCCAGCCAGATGAACTAAAAATGCAGTTAGCGGAAAAACAAATGCTTGTATGTGAAAAGCTGAATGAGGCAAAGATGGCCCTTGTACATGAGAATTTTATTGATGCGCAGCATCTTGCAACTGATGAGAAGCTTCAGAGTTCCAAAGAATTTCTCAATGCATTGGAGGTTTTGCAATCAAACAAGGACCTATTCCTGAAATTTCTTCAGGAACCAAATTCATTGCTTGCAAAGCATCCTCAGGATATACAATCTACTTCAGAAACTCGAGAAAAACAATTACAAAAAATGAAGTCATCAAATCCAATGAAAAGTCATGGAGCATTGAAGGAGAAGGATAACATTCATCAAAAGCATTCCAAAGGAGAGAAGAAAAATGAAAAACGCCTTCAGAGGCAGAAGGGGAAAAAGTTTTTGACAGAAAGAGAAGTTGAGCAAGTAAGAGTCTTGTCCCCTGACAAATCAATGCCAGACTGTTCTGTGCAGGGACAAAAGAACATTTGTCCTGCATTAAGTTCAGATGGTAAAAATAACATTTGCTCCTTACCAACAAGGATAGTTGTCTTAAAGCCGGCTCCAGGAAGGTGTCAGAATTTTAGGCCTAGTCCATCACCAAGCTGCTCCCCACGATCTCAAACTGGACTCAGAGATCCAGAAGGGGCGAGGGATAGCACTCAAGATTTTCTTCAGGAAGTGAGTAACAGGCTTAAACTGGGGTTTGCAGAGAAGAGGAAAGATGAATCGAGGATCAATGAAGTTGTCCAGGATCAAATTCGTGATGTGCCTAAGCATCCAAGGCAAATTGCTCGACAGATCGCAAGGCAAGTCAAGGAAAGTGTGACCAGAGATTTGGCAAATGATTCATCTAGTTTGGTTGAAGTTCCAACTCTGATGGGTTTTTCTGAAAAGAAAAGTTCACTAAACAGGTTGACAGACACTTCTCGAGATGTGAGCATTGATACTTTTCTAGAGCTTTCCACCTCTGGTACCAAATCTTCATGGGATTACAGAACCGAGTTAGGTTCATCCTTGTCGTCTTCCCTTTGCAAACCTTCTGATTCACCTGCATATGAAAACAAAGCAGCTAGGAAGACTGTTTCAGAAAGGTCGAAAGCTACTCAAGGGAATGAAGAAAAGAAGCACATCAGACAAATTCAAGATACCTTGGGGAAACTCCTTGCTTTTCCCGATGACAAGAAACAAGTGTTCCGGTCAAAAAGCTACCAACAAAATAATAGAGCTAATATGGGTGATGAGGAATGCTATGAATTCTTTTGTGATATGCATGAACCAGGTAGCAAGATTAAAAGGCCTACTAGACTTGACATGCATGCAGAGTGGGATGGTTCATTAGACAACAGAAATGTAGATAATAACAGAGATATTTCACCCAGTAGCCTGCTGAGATCCCAGTCTCTCCCAGTATCTGCCACAATTTTTGAGAGGGGTAGTGTTGGGAAGAATAGCAATACTTCTTGTGTTAACAGGGCCATTGAAAATGAAATTGACCCTGACAGACGAGGCGACACTCTTCCTGTAGAATCAATCAAATATAGGAGCAAAAGATCTAGGTTTAAAGCTAAAGTTTCAAATTTGAAAGGTAGATTTTTGCTGAGAAGGCGACGGTCGAGCAGCAAGAAAATGGATTCTCTGTGTACCTTGCAACCAAACAATTATCTAGAAATTCACTTGGATGAGGGATGTGATTTATTGCCAGAAGTTCCTTTTGAATCAGGTACGCTTAAGGAGAGATTAGATAATCTGCTGGTTGTATCACCGCAGAAAACTTGTCCACATTCAGGAGATGGTCCAGACGTGGCAACTGAACTATTGCAGAGTGCATGCAACATACATAGAGTCTTGCCTATAGATGAGAAAGGATCTGAAGAATGTGTTCTTGAAGCATCAATTTTGGTCCCTGCAACAGTAGAGAATGAAGCATTGTCTGGTGTTGATGCTGACTGCATGACAGATGTAAGTTGCATTCCATTATTCTGTTTGACTCTACACATTGTGCATGCATTTTATGATTTACACTTGAACTGCAGATTATGTTCTTGAATGATCTGACTGGTATATGTATTCCAGGAAATTTTACCTGGAGAGCTGCTGAATGCTCCATCTTGTTGTGCAACAGATGAAGTTCTTGTAAATGAATCCAGTGGCTCAGAAAAAATCATCGAAAAAAGTGAACAACCAAGTCCAGTATCAGTTCTGGACTTGCCTGTCCAACAAGAAACTCCTAGCTGCAAGGGTTTCAAAGAAATACGTTCAAATCTGCAAGGTGGGTGGCTGAGGATGCTGATTTTCATAATCTGGGGTTGAGATATAGGGGTCCAGTTACTTTTAGATCACACGTTCCTCTACTATTGTTTTTCAATATGGGCATAATGTTTATTTGAATTGACACAACATTTCTGATTTGCATGTTTATTTTGTAGAATTGCGGTTATGCCTTGACCTTCTTAAGTTGAATGGTTCTGGAAAACCAAGTCATGCATCTAAAGATGCTTTATTGCGGGAGAGATTAGTGTTGGAGGACCATGATACTGAAAAACCTAACATTGATGATGAAAATAAATGCAACTTACAATCTGAGACAAAAGGTTCACCTTTGTTAAGATTTCCAGTTTCTGTAAATAAGAATGTAGGTATTGGATCTGTGCTATTAAATGATATTTCATGTCCGAAAGAGAGATGTGCTGATCTTCTGTACCTCACGAAGGTACTTGTTGCTAGTGGTTTCGTTGGGAATGCTGACATGATTTTTGCACAATGGCACTCGCCAAGTCATCCATTGGACCCCTCTTTATATGAGAAAATAGAAGAGTGTTACAGGGTTGACATGAAATTTCAAACAAAGGAACTTGATAATGAACTGAGCCACTTATGTTCTGTCTATGAAAGAGAAGTTCGTGGGAGAAAATCAGAAAAACGTCTCCTTTTTTGCTGCATAAATGAAGTGTTGTTGGAAATACTAGGTCCATTCTTTAATCCCCGGCCCTGGGTGAGACAATCAAAAAAGAGCCTTTGTCACATGCCTGTTGGTAAGCAGTTGCTGGAAGAGACATGGAGAAAAATTTGCTATTATCTTTACCCACAATCAGAATTTCAGTATACATTTGAGAACCTTGTAGCAAAGGATCTCAATAGAGAAACGGTATGGCTGGAGATGCAGGATGATATTGAAACGGTGGGCATTGAAGTTGATAGTTTAATCTTCAATGAGTTGATTGAAGAGGTGGTTTGTGATCTAGTCCGTTGAGGACAAGTATCTCATATCTACAGCTTGTAAAGTAGTGTTTTTTTTCATTTTATGTTGTAATCAGAGTGTTTATTTGTGGAGGCCTCTGCTCTGGGCCACTGTAACATATGCCTCATTTTAGAGTGTGAATTTGATTTTGTTTTTACTTTTGTCAGACACAGGGTTCAAACATAGCTCGGCACTCATTAGGTGTCCATGCACGTTAATCATGTGTGTAAATGTTGACAGGCATGTTCCAAATCACCTAATCTAAGTCTAGGAAATCATAAAAGCTCATTAGTTTACTTCTGTCTGCCATAAAGAGTGCAAGCCTTCCCTGTATAGGCATTGGCTTGTTGAAGTCTCAGTAGTACTGTCTTGCTCATCGCTGAGATGTTCCTGAAAAATCATATTGTTTGTTAATAGTGTGCATAATGGAATACAAGGAGACCATGATTTGAAGGATTTCTCTCTTTTATACTTCCGTCAAATAAATGCTTCATTTGTGCCGGTAGATGGAAACTGGAAACATGATTATTGTTTTTAATGTATAAATAACTTCTGTTTGCGTCATATTACTTTCTTTTCATCGCTCCTTATCTGAAGGATGACCAAAGCCATGCTTATTAGATGGACACGCAACACTGTGTACTTTACCATTTTTTTCTGAAAATTGTTTTAGTTCAGACTCCAGAGATGGGTTTCATGAAGTAATAAATAATTTTCAATCTGGTAAGACCCTGACTTTCAAGACCTTACCTCCAAAAGCACCAACCCTTAGCTATTCTAACATTTTATAAGTATAACCAACCCTTCTAACTCAAGCAATGGATCTCACAACACCGAATGCCAAACTGTCAACATAATACTGAACATTTTCATAGGCAAGAGTGCACATCCAATTACATTGCCAAACCTATCACGTACAATTAAAGTGTTTGCTTGGTGGGACCTACTAGCAAGTCACATGATGTCTCTTTGCACATGCCAAATTTTGACCATACGCAGGTGTGGGACTTATCCTCAATCTAGGTGGATCACTCCATTGGCTAAATTTTAACCATAACTGTTGAACTATTGGTTGATCCTTATGTGTATCAATGGTCATGCAATTGGTGCTTAAATGGCGATTCTTTTCTAATTGGTTTATAATCACAAGCAATTGCTATGTAGATTTGGGCAAGTTGCACGGTATTGTAAAAGGCAGAAAATAAAAGTGAATCAGGGATACTGTTTTTGTGTTTCAGTGTTTTTAAAATCCTTAAGAACTTTGACAAAGATTTATTTACCGTGTCGACGAGATTCAAAATTGGACATCCTCATGGAAGTGCTTCCAACTTCCCATTAAGCAAACATGTGGTGGCAAAAGTTATTAAGCTTGATGTATAAAAGAAATATGGAGATATGATGTAGATCTTGAAATTCAGCAAATGTGTGGTGGGCAAAGTTATTAAACTTGATGTATAAAAGAGAAATATGGAGGATATGATGTAGAACTTGACAAGCAACTAAGACTTATCAAATATGATAATTAACATCAAGAAAACAAAGGTTATGATAATCAAATTCGAAAAAATCACTTATGTTAATTTTGTGAATGACAATAACAACTTAGAAGAAGTTACTATTATACAAATATCTCGGAGTCGACCTTCTCCACAAGCTTAACTGATGCTATTGTATGAAAAGAGTAGTAATAGAGGGTAGAAAGCCTATTTTGGTTTCGAAAACAATTGTAAATAAATGGACTTATGGTTGTGGGGGGGGAAATAAACTTCTTTTTGAAACTCTTGTCGCCCTTGTTACCATATATGGATGTGAAAGTTTAGGGCTGCAACATCTCTAGAGAGTTGTAGAGAAAGATTGAACAAATCTAGAAGCATTTTATAATTTATAATCTTAAAATTAAAAGCAACATGCCCTATCCTATCCTCATAGAAGTGGGTCTTTCCTCCATTGAGAGTATGACTATTTGACTAGGTACCTAATGTACAGGAACAAGACATGTAACATTAAAAACAAAAGCTTCCTAAAATTGTTTCAAACTTTAGTTAAAACTGCCTATAGCTTAACAGGGATTGATGTAATGATGTCAAATCTTTGGCTAAATCATTGGAGAATAGAGGAGGAGATCACTTTGCAGAATATTGATACCATTAAAGACACTATTAATCTAAATTTAACGGGAAAATGTGGCACAATAAAGAATTTAAGGATGAGAGAAAATTAAGATAATATAAAAAGGTCAGTAACCCTAATTTAGAAAACCAAAAGCATCTTCTATTATAAGCAATGTAGAGAAGAAAATCAACATTGTTGAAATAAGAACAAACTCTCACAAGCTTCATAGTTATAAATTATCTCTGTTATAACTAGTGTAAAGAAGAAAAACAATATCACTAAAATAAGAACAAACTCTCACAAGCGTCATTGTGAAATAGGACATTGGACACTTTCTAAAATGTCGTGGGATAAAAGAATGTGCCATCTTAGTGATACTAAGAAGGTGGAGAATGAATAGCACTCTCTTAGAATGTTGTGCGTACATCTGATTAAATCTCAATTTCAAAATATTTGTAACAATATCAACATACCTATCCTTTCAACTCATTAACACTATGGAGATTTAGGAAAGCTTCTCTCCAATCTTTTCAAGCATAGAAATAAAATTCTAAAGCAAGCTAAGTAATGCCTTACTATTTTTTTATTAAGGTCCGATAAACCAAAGTTAGTGTTAGTGGACGTTAACCATCATCATCATCAAATATATTTCTTTTGGGAGAAGATGTTTTTCCTCTCTTGATATATTTGGTAGATGGTATTGGTGAGTGTTGGCTTCAAAAGTCCATTATTCTCATATTCCTCTCTTTGAAATATACATGGCCAAGAAAGTTCAATGATGAACTAGACACGCTAATAGTACTATTGTTATTCTTGTTTTCAATTGTTAAAAAAATATACTTGGATATTTTCTTTATTGAATCCTATTACCTTGTGATCAAGAGTAAGGTAGGAATACTATTTTTATAAGTTGTCAAAGTTTTCATGGTTGTAACTGTATGAGATGTAAATTTGCATTTCAAGGTAACCAATAAAACTTTCACAGTGTGTCCAAGTAACAAAGCCCTTGCTTCTTCCTCTTTAAAACCAAAGTTGTGGAATAGATTCGTTGACGATACCTTTGTACCCTTGTCACATGGGTACGAAAATTTGAACAATTTTGTTGACCACCTCAACAACCAATCAAAGTACATAAAATTCACCATGAAGATTGAGGTTGATGGGAGCCTTACCTTTCTTGATGCCCATGTTACGAAGAAACTAGATGGATCTATGGCATACCGAGTTTACAAGAAAAAAAAATTGCACTAGACAATACCTTCAAATGGAATCCCACCACCATTCAACCCAAAAAATAAGTATCCTCAACACTCTAGCTACCAAATCCCTTATAATATCAGAAAAAAAATCATTTAGAAGAAAAAAACCATCTCCGATAGGTATGTGAGAATAATGGTTATAAGGAACATCATGAGGGTCAAGGCATCTCAAAATGCTAATAGAGAACCTAGGAGCAAAGAGAATATCAAAGAGGTTTCCGAAGTCTTCTTGTACTACATTTAAAGAACCACATACAAAATTGTTAGGGTCCTAAAGAAGAAAAACATTGGAGCAACATTCAAACACATTCACAATTAGGAATTCCCTAAAATCAGTTAAATGCCCAATTGATCCCACGAATTGTAAATATGTCTACATGATTCCTTGCTCACATGGAAAACCTTATGTGTGTGAAAATTGGTTGCTCTATTAAGAGTAGAATGTAGGAACATGTTGTAGATATTAAACACAATGATGTTCATTTGTCCGCCCTAGCCGAGCACTTAGAAAAAACTAAGCATCATATTTACATTAAGGAAACCAAGATTTTATCCAAAGTTGATGATCTAGGTGGATATCGGTGGCCACCCACCTATTCCAACTGACTCAAAATAGTCTTATGGTAATTTACTATTTTTAGTAGTTTTTCGGTTCCTAAACTTTTGGGGTCATTTTGAGGGTCTAAATGAAGTTTTTCGGGATCGAGCAGCTCAATGATAGCTAAAGGATTTGATTGAACCCCCAAAATGAATCTCCTTGACGATACCTTTCAAACGAGCTATTGTGCGCCCTAAACGAAGATTGTATGCCAAAGTTGCGCCCCCGGGAAGTTGATACACCAAACTACCCAAAACGGGGTCCACAAAATTGTTGGCTTTTCATCTTCCGGGGTTAGGGTTTTGGATTTTCTTTATGTTAAAAAGGAATTTAGAGCCTCATTGTAATCATATTCTTGCAAATGTGAATAGACGTCACATCTCTTCTCAGAGATAAGTTGCCACCATTTTAAGAAGTCTTTCACTATGTATTTCTACAGTTTTGTACATTTCACTCATTAATAGAAATTGTGTATTATTGTATATCTATGCCTCTTGTTATATATATGATATATCTTTGTTATATTATTGTCTCTCTTGCAATATCTCTATATATTTCTGTGTTATATCTTCGCTCTCATTTCGTGTCGAAATAATCCAGATCAGTGGTATCATAGAAGGTTGCTCTTGATCGTTTTTCAGTGCATGTCCCTAACGAGGTCTGAGTATAGCAAGTTGGGTCTCGATCTTGTTTCTCTTGAGGACAATCTCTCTTGCATGTCCAAGAAACCCTTCATGGCGGAATAAAATAAAAACGATTGAGAAAAAGATTCTATTAATTTGTTGCTTGAGCAAGCTCTCACGCGACAGAGGGACGAAATGATGGAGAATTTTTCCCATGTCCTTCAACGCCTACCGATAACAACATGCACGTCTTCATCAAATGGCCACTTTGGAGACACCTCTCCTTTCAATGTACAAATTAATTTTGATATTCTCATATTTGAAGGACAGATAGATTCAGATGCCCTAGAAAAATGGTTAAATCTGCTAGAAGGTTATTACTTTGTTTACAATTTCTCCAACAGATAAAATATCACCTTCACACTCCTTAAGCATCTCCCCCATGTAAAACATTGGTGGAAAACATACTGTGAGCAAAGTTCCATAGAGGAGTTTGGAATATATGGGGTCGATCCCACTTGGGAATTTTTTGTGGATGCGGTCAAGGAACAATATTACCTTGTTGGTAACTATGATGACCAGTACATGAGATGGACCACACTACGTCAAGAGAGGGGGAAAGCAGTGTTGGAGTTCACCAATACCTTGCGCACCAAGATGGGTATCAAATATTCTGAGCGACATTTGGTTCTGAAATACTGTGGGGCTCTTCACAGGTACATCCAAATTGAAATGTTGTTTTTGGACATCTCATCGTTGGGAGATACCTATCGATATGCTGTAAAAATTGAGCATGAATTTAGGCACTAGAACAAGCGAGATTTCGGGTTTGTGAATCTGTAATGACCAAAGTATGATAAAGACGACCCTAACAAACAACCTCCCAAAAACCAGTCCAAGTCACAAGAAAAGAAGGGTAACGGAAAGACAAAGGACACTGGAAAATGGTGTGATTTCCACAAAAGCCCCTGGCACAACACCGACGAATGTCACTCAAAACAATCATTAGTGGCCGATATCAAAGACAAGGAGATGAACCCTAATTTGGAATCTAATTCAAAAAATACTGGTAGAAGACATATCATTGAGGCAGACCCCACTGCTATTGTCACGACCGCAACAATTCAACCATAAGAACAAGCAGATCTTGAGGAGGGGGGGCACCTTTTTCATTCACAGATGTGGGTGAAGGGGACCCCGCTGCATTTTATTGTTGATAGCGGAAGTTCAGAAGAACCTCATATCAACAGAGGTCATCAAACAATTGGGATTGTCGACAACACCACACCCGTAACCATACAACATCGGGTGGCTTCGCCAGGGACAAGATCTTTGTGTCAGCCAATAGTATCGATTGTCATACGACATGCAACCCTTCAAGGATGAGGTATTATGTGATGTTTCCCTGCTGGATGTCTGTGATGTTCTTTTGGGCTAGCCATATATGTGGAAGCCCCATGTTATTAATGAGTGTCGACCCCGTAGTGCCATTGTTACTTTGGGGGGTCATCTCTACAGGATATCAGAGGTAGTTCCAACTAGTTTCCCACCTAAACAGTGTCATAAGGTAGTATCTCATACTACAAAATTCATCTTCTTCACAATGTGTTCAAAATGTGAATAAAAGAACACCACAACCACTGTAGCCTCAGTCCAAACACCTTTTGTCCAACAGAAGTAGGTTGACAAGATTGAAGAAAAGCACAAGGATTCCTTATGCACACAGTTATATCATGTATACAAACTAGTTAAAAAGGTCCAACCCTTCCAGCCATAGGTTTGTGACAGCGTTCAACAAGCTAAGCAACACAACTTCTCCAACAAGGCAAGCAACTCATCAAGATGCAGATTCAACAAACGTTTTTCCCTCTCCCCTGGGAACTCAATGCAATGGAGACCATTCATTCCTAAGGTGGGAGGATTGATCCAGGTGGATATCGGTGGCTACCCACCTATTCCAACTAGCTCAAAACAATCTTCTGACAATTTACTATTTTTAGTAGTTTTTCGGTTCCTAAACTTTCAGGGCCATTTTGAGGGCCTAAATGATTTTGTTTGGGGATCGAGCACCTCAATGATATACAAAGGATTTGATTGAGCCCCCAAAATGAATCTCCTTGATGATACATTTCCAATGAGGTATCGTGCGCCCCAAACGAAGATCATATGCCAAAGTTACGCCCCTGGGAAGTTGATACACCGAACTACCCAAAACAGGGTCCACAAAACTGTTGGATTTTCATCTTCCGGGGTTAGGGTTTTGGATTTTATTTATGTTAAAAAGGCCTTTAGAGCCTCATTGTAATCATATTCTTGCGAATGTGAGTAGTCATCACATCTCTTCTCAGAGATAAGTTACCACCATTCTAGCGAGTCTTTCACTCTGTATTTCTATAGTTTTGTACATTTCGCTCATTAATAGAAATTGTTTACTATATAGTTGTGTCTCTTGTTATATATCTGATATATCTCTGTTATATTATTGGCTCTCTTGCAATATCTCTATATATTTCTGTTTTATATCTTCGTTCTCATTTCGTGTTGAAAATAATCTGGATCAGTTGACCATTATTTCAATAGAAAATTCAGAGAAACTATTGAGATTGAAAATAGGCCTCATAACCTCAATAAAGACAATGGTTGGAATACCAACAAATATTGGATCCCAACTTTATCCACTACATATTTTCTTGGCATGATGACATATAATATCCCCCTCTCGCCCCCAACCCTTCTCTAGCAAATATTAGATCCCAACTTTATCCACTACATAGTTTCTCACCATGATGACATATCATCACCATCGCCCCCCTCCCCACATCCCGCCCCTTTATTCATCTGCCCTAGTTGAGTACTAAAAAAAACTAAGCATCATATTTTCATTGAGGAAGCTAATATTTTAGTCAATGTTGACTATCGTTTCAATAGAAAACTCAAAAATTCTACTGAAATTAAAATGAGGCCCAATAACCTCAATATTGACAATGGTTGGAAGACTAGAAAATATTGGATCCCAACTTTATCCACTACATAGTTTCTCGATGTGGAGATATATAATCCCCCTACCCCCATTCTCCCTTTTTAATATTTTTCATCTATTATCCTTCTTTCTTTTCTATTTTCATTATAATTTATGGATTTTCTCTTTTATTATTACTTTACTTCTCTTTGTATTTAATAATAATAAGAATTATGGATAACATCAAATACATCAATTAATATAATATATTAATTTGACACTATTATATATATATATATATATATATATATATATATATATATATATATATATATATATATATATATATATATGTGGGGTAAGTTAGAATCTTATATTACTTTCATAAAACATAGTATCAAGTACATATCATCCGACCTAGTGCTTGGACTGCCAAAAAAGGAAACCAATGTTAGCACCAGGTTTCATTTAGCATTAAATATCTGCCCTGGGGGGGCAAAAGTAAAATGTCTAAAATTGCCAGATTGGCTACATAGCAAGCTTAGATTTGAAACATGTATGAAAACCATTGAAACTGAAATTAAGAGATAAGCAAAAAACATGGCAGAATAATTAAGTTAAACATCGGATGGATCGCTACCACCATCACCACGAGGGGGAACATGCTCGGCTGTAGCACACGCACACCAACGATGGAAAAATGGACAATGTTGGCATGGTTGTTGGCCAGATAACAAGTCGAGAAGGTCAGTAAGTCGAAGATCCATCATCTTCTAGTGGAAATGTTGTTCTGCAATATCCCTGTGAAGTTTGAAGATTAACTAGAGTGGGTCATCAAATAACTGAGGTAGAGAATTCTCTATATACGTTCTACTGGAATTGACCACTGGAACCTCAAATTTTCTTCCCATAACATTGTTGCAAGCCAAAGTACTAGGAACATCTGTTGGATACTGTCTTGCTAGAGGTGAGGCTGAGTTTTCCATATTTTCCTAAATTTGTTCAGGTGAAATTTCTTCTTCCACAATAACATATCCCCAAACCTCCTCATCTTATTGGCTAACCATAAAGGAAGAGGTTGGAGGAGAAGAATTGAAGAGACTAGATGAGGGAAGAGGGGAAGAGCGACGACCTACAGAGCTATGGTAGGATCCCAAACCCCTGCAAGGTTTACCTCGTTCATGAGGCATCATTCTGAGAGGGAGAGGATGGGACCAAAAGGGGGGCCGAAAAAGACTAAAGACAGACAAAAGACGGATGGAAGTGGGGACGAGTTTACCAGCGAGAGAAAGAATGAGAGAAGTATACAACCAAGGTGGTATAAAATGGGATATGGTGAGGTTTGAAGTCCATGAAAGAGCCATTACAACACCATAAATGGCATTCACCACATCTGTAGCAGAGTTTACAACACCCACCATTGATGAGACCTGTAACTTAATATTGCACATGAGAACTAGACTGCAGAGGTGAGGCTTGCATAAATGATCTGTCTTGAGCAGGGGGCCAAGTGCTTGGAGGTGACGCCGATGTCTAGGTGTCATAATATCTATTTGAGCTAAGTGACACCCCATCTAAGGTGACAATATAATAAATATTAAAATTTAGTTCATTAGTATTATAATGATACTAACTAAATAAATATGATATCAATAACATTTTTATATGAATGATAAAAATAATAAAATAATAATTCTTAAAGTATTAATTTGGTAATATAATAAATATTAAAATATAGTTCATAAATATTAAAATGATAATTCATAAATATTGATGTACTTATCCATAAATTATAATTGCATAATACAAATAAATATTAAGTAATAATTCATAAATATTATAAAGTAAATAAATATGATAGGCTAATATTTTCCCATATAAATTATAAAAACAATAAAATTATCATTCATAAATATGATAATGAACGTCCCTTATCCTATAAATAAAGGGTTTCATGCACCAATTTAATATTGGCCTAATTATATATATATATTCTTCATAATTAATTATTATATTATAATAATCTTGTGATATCTTAGGAGGAAACACATGTTCGAATTTAATGTAATATTCAGTTTAAAATAAACATATATAGACCTTTACTCTAATGTAATATTTAGTTTAAAATAAACATATATCGACCTTTACTCTAATTCCAATAGCAAATTTTTAATTCATATTAATTTATACTATGGACTAAATTCTCTTTACAAAATTATTTATTATGATGGACCACAATAGACCAAAAACATTGATTCAAAAATCAACTCAATAATTCCATACCTTCCCCAAACAAAATGTCCAATTTTAAAAGCTCACACTCTTAAATATGAGTTTTTCTTTTGTGATCAATGGAAAGCTCATAATATACGGTGTTAGAAATAGTTTATATATTTGATATAGGTTGACAATTATTTCAAAAGTTCTTACAACTAACAAAATACAAGAACCTTCTTAATAATCTCCTTAATAGGCTTTAGGTTGGGGGTGGATCTTGCTTATAATGGTCATTTGGTTAAGAGGTTATATTACGAGGATCATTTCTATGCTGGAAAAATAACCTAGGTTGTGCACCTATCCTTATCTATTTTGAAGGTTTTAAACTCGAGTTTCCACATTAATACAAGTTCAATTACCTTATAACTTATCACTAGACCACATTCCCACGAGTTACTCATAAATATAACACAATATCAAGTAAATAACATGCTTCACACAAATAATATAAATAAATACAAATTCAATTACCTTATAACTTATCACTAGACCACACTCCCATGAGTTACTCATAAATATAACATAATATCAAGTAAATAACATGCTTCACACAAACAAATAATATAAATAATATTTCCTTTCCTTCTCTGTTTAACTGAATCTCCTTGAGGAAGACCTGTTTTTTCAAGTTGTTCTTCATACTCTAAACAAGTATGCAGAGTGGAACCAAGATTATCAATGGCCTTTTCCTCAAGCCTATGACGGTAGGGGGAGGGTAATGCATTATAATAATGCATGAAAGTGGCTTGGTTCTGAGGTTGAATGAGTTCATGGATTTGATTGTGTAACTTGGTGAAACGCAAGTTGAAGGACTTGATGGTCTCACCATCCTTGTAAGCGATTTTATTGTATTCCCATAACTACTCGGTTGGGCTTTTGGATTGCCCATAGGTGGATTTGAACCAATAGACTAACTCCTCCCAAGTAGATAAAATCTTAGGAGGGAGATCGAAGAAATCGACCGCAACCTTTCCTTCAAGAGAATTGACAAATAAGTGCATGCAAGTATCGTTGTCATTGGCTCCTATGTTGTGGTAGGCATTAGAAAATGCCACCAAGTGTTCATTCGTAGTGACAATGTTATTCCCTGAAAACCTAGGGAGATGCTATTTGAATTTAGGAAGTGGACGAGTAGCAAGTGCCAGGTTAAGAGGAGTGGAAACATGCCACGGTGTGGTTGTAACATCTTCTTCAAATTGAAAAAGACCATACTTTTTAATGACTTTGGTGGGGTTTGTGGTAGATTGGACAGAGGCTTGGTGACTATATAAGCTACCAATCAGTGACGAAGTTGAAGATTGAGATGAAGAAGCACCTCCAGTGCCACCATAGCCACCACTAGATGCCATCTTGTGGATTAGGTAAGGGAGAGAAAGATGAACTAGAAGAATCAGACAAGGTTCTCCTTAGAGCACTTTGTTGGTTTGATAACACAACGTTCCTTCTTCCTATTTCAACAATAGGATTAATTTCAAGTGATAATCCTCTTCTTCTTCTAGAAACACAAGGGTCTAAGGACATGAAAAGAAGATCAAAGATGGAAAAAATAAAGTTATGGTTGATTCCTAAGCTGTCTATGTCTAGCTTCCCAATGTTCTTGGGCACTTTTGTCTTGTTCAATTGTTGCCCATGAATGATTAAGATCAGCCTGGGTATTAGCAGTGTCTAAAATGGTGTTAAACAAGTTTAAAGAAATGTTGGTCTGATCTTTAAGATCAAGCTCAATATTAGGTTGTTTTGCAACAGGTATAGTCATTAGGAAATGAAACAATCAAAGAATCAATATCAGAAAAATAGATATATTCGATAATAATCAAGCATAAAAATCAACGAGAGAGATATTGAAGATATCCCCAGTATGCTCGCCAAATAAATGTTGAGTAAAAGATATGAAATGATCTTACTCAAGCATTTTCAGATACTACTTGGTTAAATCAAGATAGACGAGAATATCACCCTATGTTTATAGCCATCAAAAAATGTTTCCTAATCCACAAGTATTGGCTACAAGGGCTTAGGCCGATTTTTTTATAATTAAAAAATTGTTGAAAGATTCAATATTTATGTAATTTTCTGAATATAACAGATGCAGAAATAAATGTAAAGACAGAAGTAAAAATACCAAGTCAATAATCAACATAGATGAGACATAAGGCAATCGCTTATTTCATTCGAATTTATCAAAAGAATCGTTCTCTTTACAAAATTCCCTGAGGAAGTTTGGACCAAAGTCAAACTTAGATGTCCCCAATGAAAACCATACAAAAGGACTTCTGACAGAAAGTAAAAAACTGAACTTTAAAAGATGGATCAACTTGCCACAGATTGCTACCCACTCGACTCTGCATAATGTCCTTTATCAGTCATGAAATTTAATTCACAAATAGACAAGTCTACACAGACTATCAAAGATAGTTCAACACCTCTGAAAAACAAACGTCTAAATGATGTAATTTAGCCTTGAATCTTGTTGTCTACAATAGGACCCTGCTATCATAAAAGAGAATTAGGCTTTCAATGAATTAAAGAATGAATGAAAATTGAATTATCTCAATAAAACTCAAGAGTAGACCTTAGTATGCTTTCTCCTTCTATGCTCTTCTTCTTCCTCCTCCTTTTGCCTTTAAGCAATCAGAATTAGTTGAAGTAGTTAAACTACCTCTTTTAGTTAAGTTAACTAAAACTCAACTAACTTTTAGTTTAGGGGGGAAATTAATAAAATAATAATAAGGGTCTTAATAAATAATAACTAGTAGGTGGGACCCCTTGTGACTCCCTTTAGTTTCTTTAACAAGCATAAACACAACTAGTTAATCAATCAAACACATCCCTCCTTGTGGCTCCCATCACCACTCTGACAATTTGAAAATTAATATCAATGATATTTGAAACCATATCCAAAAAATATAATATCCAACATATCCAAAAAATATTGTGTTGTCCAAAAACTTTAGAAGTCAATTGTTCTCAACCATCAATAAATAAAAACACTCAAAAACCATATTTGCCACTTTGGGAGGCAATTTTCCTCTTGTTGATGTTGTCTCCCTTTGATTTCTCTGAATTTTCCTTAGGATGTGTGGAGCCTTTAGCCCTGATCTCACTGATAACATGAGAGAAATCATCTCTAAAATGCATGTGGGATGAAACGGATTTGGCAGAGTCATTTGAGGGAGAGGAGGGGGCAACAACAACTTTTCCTTTATCAGGTGCATGGTGGGCTTCGGTTTTTAACCTCTTTCTTGCGTGGGAATATTGTACTCATGAGTGTTTCTATAGTGGGAAAACCCCCCTATGGACTACACTAGGGTTCAACATGTAGGCATATCTTACCGTCTAAAAGTCTCCTACTTTTCTAACTACCCCAAATATACCCCAGATTCATATATGAAAGACCAAGTGAGAAAGATCATGTAACTTTACCTTTTACTCCGCGTTCGGTGTCGATCCTCTCATGCTTGATAGCTCCGTTGACTGCAAGCCTCCTCCTAAGGCTGACCTGCATTCACAAACAGATAAATACGAAACTACAAACATGCATTTCATATATAAATCATGGGTTATATGTTAGAATGAAACATAAATTGAATACAAACATTTGACACATCATATTTTGGGACAAGAAAGGTATTTATTTTATTGATATCACAATGTTTACTTACAACAAGGTCGGCGACTGCTCCACGAACCTAGTCTGGGCTCCTCTTCACCGAGCTCCAAGTGCACCTCTGCATATCTTTCTCCTCTCAACCTTCTTCTTGGGAAATGGAATGGGCTTATGATGGAGGAAAAAGGGAAAAATGGGAAATTCTGAGGCAAATCTCACAAGGTGACTTCAATTTCTTGGGGCAAGGAGGGGATGTGAAATGGGAAAAGTTTCAATGTTCTTATGCTTCTCTTTGGAATGAGACCCCAAAACCTTCTTTTATATGGAAAAAGGATGGTTATTCGATTGGGTGACGGGATATAGGCGGTGGATCAGTTGGGAAACTGCCCAATAGCCCGTAATCTCAACGAATTCCTTGCAACTTTTTAATTTTTTCAACTTTTGCAAGTATATGCAGGTTGTAATGGTGCAGTTAGCATACGTACGCGGGTTGTAGTGGTAAAAAAGGAGTATGTACGCGGGAAGTAGTCGTGCAGGGCACGCACATCTTCAAAAATAGTGTTTTTAAGAAGAGTTTCTTAGTGATGGCTTGGAAAAATTTGCATGTAAGAGGGCCAAATGCCAGGTATGCATGTATGGAGAAAATTAGGGTTATAACAGATGCCCCCTAATGTGTGAGGTCATAAATGCATCATATGGCCGAACTACATTACAAAATCTTCACCAATGTATGAAGTGATTGAGCCCAGGACCAGAGTTTGGGAGGTTCCATCTGCAAAAAATAACAATCGTCTCTCTGAGGCGGGCATACCCATGCTTGGGATGAAATAAATCATGGTTTCCAACCAAATACACTGCAGATCCATGTCATATAACTATATAAAGTGTAGTCATGAGAAATACACAACGGATATACATCTCAAAATCAAAGATATACATGTATAGTATCCATCTTCAAGAAGTCAACGACGCTTGATGGCTGGAGATGAGGCCTTCAGAGCTTGAGAAACAACTTCAATATCTTCAAAACTCGGGTAAGAGTGTAATGTGAGTGTATGAATTCACTACCCAGAGGTCTTCGTCGGCTCGTCGAGAACAAACAAGAGGATCTTGGTGATCAGGCAGAGAACTTCATTGATTTTGAACAAGGACTTGATTGGACTTTCGGGATGGTCGGGCATGACGTCAAGAGACAAACTATAAAAAGGTCGAATCTGGTTGGGTAAAACTTCCCTTGGACAAGAGCACGATAGATGATCAGACTCAGGCAGCATGACATTGACATGAGTTCACGATGCAGGAGGCAACACAAATTCTCCATGTGTTTGGAAGGATAACCAAACAGAAGAGGACACAGCTCTATGTAGTGAGAACAACTTCCTAAGGTCATATTAAATCCAAAATATTGATGAACAAAAAAAAGGATGTGCTTTGTCCAAGGGCGACTCATTGTGCTGCCAGAAAAGAAAATATATTTCTCGTCCTCTTTTTGGGGTATTTTTGAGTTTTTTGTCTTTTTCAATATTTTTAAAGAGATTGAAAAAGTATAAAAGAATGCTACATTACAAAGGAGGAACGAGTGTCACAAGCATACTAGTTCCAAGCACAAGGAACACACTAATGCTCAAATTAAGGAGACATGTGCAGGAAAAGGACACTCGGGGAAAATTCCTCCATGGGTCAACGTGTCATGTCACAGAGGAAAAGTGATTCAAGACTTGTGTATACGGCATGCTTCAAAGGTTCAGTTGAGAGAAACATGGAGCCAACATTAGGCCAAATATGTAGAGATGCAAATGCGAATAGCAAGACATGATGAAACCCCCGTCAATGTATTTTTCACGATCCCAGAGAAGGTAAGCTTAGTGGCTTTTTCACGTTTAGAGAGTCTGAAAAAATGTAAAAGAAGACTCCATTGGGGTACCTTTTTCGAAAATAGTCTAGTCGGTTCAAAAAATGGATAAAAAGCATTGAAAAGACATCTATTTAGAACCATTTTAACGAGTGTGACACAAACAAGATCACTCGGCAATCTTCCCAATTTTAAGGAGTCTGAAAAGAGCTTAAATATGGACTTCGTATAGTATGTTCTTTTGGACCAATTTAACGAGTGTGAAGGAACAAAGTCACTCGACGATCTTTTCAATTTTAAGGAGTCTGAAAAGAGTTTAACTATGGAATCCGTATAGTATGTTCTTCTGGACCAATTTAATGAGTGTGAATGAACAAGGTCACTCGAAGATCTTTTCAATTTTAAGGAGTCTGAAAAGAGCTTAACTATGGACTCTGTGGGGGTTCCTTTTTCGTAAATTTAGTCCCTCGGGCCCGAAAAAGGGTTAAACTTATACCTGAGAATACTCTTCTAGCAAACCAAAGTTCCTAGAGTATACCTTTGTTCGTAAAATTGACCATCCGGGTCGAAAAAGGGGTAAACTATCGTCGAACAGACATGCCTTCAAGTTTTAGTTTGGCGAGCGTGAAGGACAACAAGATCACTCGGCAATATTTTCATGTATATAGATTCTTAAAAGGGTTTAAGGAAGACTCCAAGAGGTTTCTTTTCTCAGTTAATCCATACCAGATTGAAAAGCATAAATGTAGTCTCGTCGGATGTTGCTTTCTGATTTCAAAGCAAGCTTGAAAGTCAACAAAGTATGCTCATTTTTGGGAGTCCCGAGGGTGAGGCCAAGAGTGATGACACATCAAACGTATGAGGCTCAATCCCGTAATCAGGACACGACTAACAAGGATTCCCAATCCTAAAATCATTAACGACGACATGGACACCAAAATGCAACAAGGATCCAACTAGGGAATCCATGTAAAGGTAGGCTCTACCACTAAACTATGACACTTCTAAAGCAACAATGACGGTTCCATGTCGCAGTTTGGTGGGATCGATCTTATGGCCAAGTGGAAAACACAACGAGATGAAGAAAGTGGAGGTGGAATCCTAACTTATATGCAAAAAGTTGGAAAAATGACTTTTACCAAAGGATCTTTAAAAGTGGCCCATCTCACAAAAAGTTAGCAAACCTAAAATCAAAGTGCATCGTAACATCCAATAAGAAACTCAAGAACCATACTAAACGATTTTCAAGTCAGAAAAAAATGACAAAAGGGTTCAAAAAAGTGGCAAAAAGGGCCAAAAAGTCTATAAATAGAAGCTGACAACTCATTTTCACCATTGCAAATTGAGAATTAACCAAAAAGCAAAAAATACCCCTTTGCTAAAAGAGTTGATTCCGGGAGATTTAGAGGACGAAACAAACTTCCGCTCAGACCAAGTAAGTACAAATTCATCCCTCTTGCATTTCCATAATTTAATTTAGCATTTAATTTAGTTTTTGAGGGGGGGTGCCCTCCTAAAAAAGGGTGGCCCTACGTGTACATGGGTTGTCCAAGGAAATCTCGCGTGCATACATGACTATATCCAAGATAGTCCGCGTACACCTTCAAAAGTATTGAAAAAATTAAAATGTAAGAGCTAACTCCCCCCTGAACTTGTCATGTAATAGGATGTATGTCCGCTGGAGAGAGAGGGAGCACGAGGATATTGATATCTTGGTCGATGAGGACCCTGCTGCTATCATTGCATTAAAACAATACGAGTTATGGAAGTTTTACCGATGTCCACTCATGAGGGCACAACCCAGGCTGCTTAATGCCTTGGTGGATTATTGACACCCTGACGCTGAGGCGTTTATGCTGGAGGGGTAGTCGTTGAATCCAACGACTGAAGACATATACTTTCTAATTGGCATCTTGAGGAGAGGGAAACCAATCAACTTGCATTCATTTTCCCCTGGGCCCCACAACATCGTCGAGATGATCAGAATGCATTGTGAAGCCAACATTGAGAAAGTAGGTTCTCAGGTGCCAATCCATAATATCACCAACCTATCATTGAAGGTGATAGTTTTTCTTATTGGGTGGATCAATGGATCCATGGCCTTACATTAGGCTTCTTGGGCACACATATATTGTGCGATGCAGTGCTTAAATGCATGAGTATTCGACTGGATCAAGACCATGCTTGACTGGATGAAGAGGCATCTCACAGAGTGTCGAGGGCAGAGTAACAAAAACTTCGGGTTTGGTACCATTTTTTTCTCTTTCTTCTTCTTTGAGAGTACCCAGCCTTAGTCCATGAGAGACAGTGTGGGGGCATGTGGCCTCCTTCCTAGCAGTGTGTAGATGGGCAGCATTGTTATCGCGACAGGGGGGAGGAAGGACCATAGAGGCCTTTGATGATTCATTTTTCGACTAGTGGGAATGACAAATTCCGATGATAGAGGACTACTCCTATGTTGGAATCGACTTTTCCAGGGATCCAGATGTGCCCGTACCTCCTCGCGAAGAGTGAGGAGAGATGGGTATGTGTGTTTTTAAAGTTATTTAATTTTTAGTTTATTTTTATATATATCATTTTTATGTGTATCAGAGTATTTGACAACTATGTATCTGTTATGTATAGATGTGAGGCCAATGCGTCCAACAGACTTGTCGAGGACCAGGCGACGTCCTCGACCAGAGGCAGTACCAGCAATAGTTGTCGGACCAGTAGCAGCAACAGGAGAGGGACCTCCAGTCGAAGAGGCTGAGAGAATTTTGAGATGGGTGGAGCGGAACCTCACCGCGCTCACTCGTGCAGTTCGCATGGCCAAGATCGAGGATCTCCCGCCATCGATGCAGCCTCACGTAGTTGGGGTGCCACGAACTTGGGTCCAACTCTTCTGACGTTTGGCAAATGTCGTTGTTCACTATGGCAGGGCCAATAGGCCTCGTGCTTAGCTAGGATGGATCACTTACGTGCCGAGGGAACTCTTTGGTATATTTTTTAGGGAATAAGCCCTATGATGTATACCAAACATATATTTTTTAGGCGTTCGCGCCCACCGATGTACTCTGACATTTTTTGATATATATATATTTACATCTTCATGTCTTATGGATCACATTTTTTACAAATGTATCTACATGTGTATGTGTGTGCTTCTTTTTATGTGTGTGCAATATGCCAATCTAATACTTGATTAGCTAGAGTATCTGCCATTTGATTTAATCTCCTAGAAACATGGATATACGTAATGTAGTCAAAGAAACGTTCTAAGAGACGTACACTAAGGAATTGTCGGTGTAAAGTAGGATCATAAACGTGGTAAACCCCATTTAATTGGGACACAACTAGCTAAGCATCTAAGTAGACCCAAAGGTGAGAGATACCATGCGACAAAGCGTCACGAAGCAACTCTATCACTGCATTGTACTCGACGACATTGTTTGTGGCATCACCTAGACAGATACCTCCAGAAGATAGCAACTGGCCTTGAGGCATGAAAATCACCCAAGCTACGGAAGAAAGCCTCTGAGTGTGTCGTCTAGCATTGTTCACAAACCCAACGAACACCTTTGATTCACTTGACATCTATCACAGTGAAAAATATGACATAAATAACGACATGTCCATAAAACAAAAAGACAAAAAACTAATTGTATAAGAACTATACATATGTACAAGAAGTCACCCAAGGCGACCCACCTACGAGTAATACTTCTTGAGGTAGAGCCCATTTCTAGGCTCCACCAAAGAATTTCCCTCAAATTCAACCAAACGATAAACACCCTTCTTTAGTACCTCCTTCACGATGAAAGGTCTGAACCACATGGGTTTGAACTTGCCTACCCCCAGGGGGTCCTTATCTTAGTCATAGACCGGGACAAGGTCGCCTTCGGAGAAAATATGAGGACGAACGAACCAATCATACTAACACTTGACTCGTTTCTTGTGAGCCTCGTTGGCCAGGGATGAATCACGACATTTCTCATCAAGCTTCTCGAGATATAATAAGCGTTCCTGAGGTAGTGAAGTGTCTGGAAATAACTCTATTGCCAACTTTAGACATGGGATCTGGCACTCTATTGGCAGGACTGCTTCCAGCCTATAAACGAGTTGAAGAGGTGAGAAACTAGTGGAAGTCTTTATAGACGTTCGGTAGGCCCATAATGTCGAGTACAACATCAAATGGCAATTTGACTTGGCAGAATTGATCGTTCGCTATAGAATATTCTTGAGGGACTTATTCATAACCTCCACCTGACCATTCTCTTGTGGGTAGTAGGGTGATGAATGCTCTTGCCTCAACCCAAGATTTGATGTTAACTTAGACATCATTTTATTCTGAAAGTGACTGCCATGGTTAGTGACAATCTCCTTTGGGATGTCGAACCTTGCTATTATCTGGTTAAAAAGAAAGAGAGTTGTTGTCTCTCCATCATTATTGAATGTCGGCATAGATTCGACCCACTTTGTGAAGTAGTCTACTGCTAGGATGATATAATGATTCCCCCTGGATGAAACCAAGTGGCATGTAGTAAAATCAATCCCCCACTTGGAAAAAGGACAACCAACAATGACGAGAAACATGGGAGCAGGATGTGCCCTCATTTTCCGAGACAAGATCTGACATGGGTGGAACTTCTTGACCGATTCAACGCAATATTTGATTAACATTGGCCAAAATTAACTAACTCGTAGAATCTTTTGGGTTGTTTCCAACCCAGACAAATGACCACCACATGCTCCAGTGTGGCATTCGTTAAGAACGAGTTATGCTTCTTCGTGAATGAGGCACTGACGAAGGACACAATCTACACCTCGATGATATAGAGTGTCATCGAGTATGAGATTGTTTCGTTCCTGATGGAGTATACGTCAACGCTCATCGCGAGAAGCAGAGGCAGGGCACTTCAAAGTTTGGATATAGACTAGTATATCTCCATACCAGGGGTCTGAAGATGAAATAAAAAAAAAGATCTCCTTTAATCGGTGATTCTTCAGGCGTAACATCACCTGACTCGACCAGAATTTCTGAGATAAGTTCTGCAAAGACTAATGACTTTTTGGATATCATGGAAACAAAATCCAAGTCAACTTCCTATAGGATAACAATCCATCTACTGATCTTTCCGACAATGACGCGTCGTGTCAACACATATTGAGACAGATTCACAATGGAAATGACGGTGGTCTTATGAAGCAGAATATAATGACGAAACAACTGGACAACATGCATTGCTGCCAACGAAAGCTTCTCAACATGGGAGTAGTTGAGTTCTGGTCCAACCAGGCCTTGGCTCAGGTAATAAATCACATGCTCTTTAAGCAGATCGTCCTCTTGAACCAAGACCATACGGATGGTCGACTCTGCAGCGACCAAATACAATCAGAAATCTTTATTATAATTAGGAGGTTGGAGCAGAGGGGCATACGTGAGGGCACATTTCAATGCTTCAAAAGAGTGTTGAGTGGCTTCATCCCAACAGAAAGGGACTCCCTTCTTCAGTAAACGCATGAACCCTTTAATGATTTTGACATAGTTTGCGATAAAATGTCGAAGAAAGTTCCCTTTACCCTATAAACTTTGTAGCTGAGGGACTGTGCACGGGGGAGGCAACTGAACTATCGCCTCAACCTTTAGAGGATCGACCATGATCCCTGTTGTCGACACTATGAAACCTAGAGTACGACTCGACATCACACATAAACTATATTTGTTTGGATTCAAACGAAGCCGATAGTAGCAACATTGCTTAAAGATTAGTCAGAGGTGCGCGGGATGATCAACTCTCTTACAATATCATGATGCTAAATCATCGAGATAAGCCTCAACTATATGTCTAAATTCATGGAAAGAAAAATACATGGCCCGCTGAAAGGTGGCTCCATCATTCTTAAGGCCAAAATGCATCTTATGATAAGAAAATGTGCCCCACGGACAAATAAAGTTTGTTTTATGTTGGTCTTCGGGCTTAATCTGTATCTGGCTATATCCCAAAAATTCATCCATGAAAGAAAAGACCTCACAACCTACGCATTCATAGACAATCTGATCAATGAATGGGGTGGGGAAATTATCCTTTGGACAGGCCTTATTCAAATCACAAAATTCCATACACACGCGAATCGTACCATGTTTTTTGTTGACCCGAACAGGATTTGACACCGATTGAGTCAACTGAACAGGGTAGATGAAATCATCTTTGAGTAGTTTCTCTACTTCAGCCTTAATAACTTTCGATTTCTGAGGATTCACTGGAAGAATCTTCTATCGGACCGGCCTGGCATCAGGATAAGTTGTTATCTCATGTTTGACGATTCTTGGATTAATACCTAGCATTTCCTCATAAGACCAGGAAAAAACATCGTGGAATTCCTTAAATAAATTTGTATAGATCTGAATCTCCTCGGGGGAGCAGTCCTCTCTGACGAAGACATTCTCCACAACGCCAGGGGTTCTAGAGATGTTAATAGGTATTGTTTTAGCGATCAGCATAAACTGCGTGCGTAGCCAGAGGATTAATAGGAAAAGACCTATCTCCAATCATAGTCAAAATGGATTCACCTACCTCTATTCTTCTTAACTCTGGGAGGAAATAAGATCTGTGATGGAGATCATCCTAGCTTTGGTTCAAACTAGACAATGCATCTGTAATAGCCTCTTCATAGGGCAAGACCAAGTCTAAAGAATCAGTAGTGGTGAGGGAACCTTGAGCCCAAATAGGCTCGAGAATTGGATCTAACTCTTGTGCGAGAGTCAGATCGGGGTCGGTCGAAGCTTGTTGGACAATGTTGTACGCAAATTATATCATGGACAAGGGCATGGCCATGCTAGGATTCCATGTCCCCTCCATCGAAGTCGACGGGGAAGGAAGAGTCCATGAATCGTTAAAGTAAGTCATACGGAACGATGATACTTGAAAGATTTCAGCTCTAGGCTGGTCGGGGACAACTGATATCATCTTGACATCGCCAGAAGGAGGCGGGTAATCAAAAGTACCCATCAAAGGCAGGCACAGACCAACCCTCATGTTGACGATGTCGGGTTGAGGGTTATCAATCATCAGGACCGTGGATGCCCCTGATGAAGGGTCAGGCCTAGAGAAGGAAAATTGGTCAATGGTTACGATTCGACCCTCGTGTGAAAACAACAAGACCCGAAAAACTGTGGCAACCATTGCATGCATTGCATATGTCCAACTCCTTCCTAACAATAGGTTGTAGTCGAGAGTTTCATCGACCACTTCAAATTCGACGCACATGGTCTTCCCTCCCAACTGCACGGGGAAAGAAGGGATGATTCCATGTGGTCTGGAAGAACGATTGTCAAAAGAAGTAAGCAGAGTAGGTGACGAAGAAAAAATAGGTTGGCCAATGACATTCCAACACGCCAACAACATCACACTTTTTGAGGCACCCTCATCAAGCGTCGTACGAAAAATATTTCAAGTAAAATATTTCGTGGGGTGAGCCACTACTATCTGAAACGCAACGTGGTAAGGGAGACAAGGTTTCAAGTCGGTGGTATCAAGCGTGATCGTTCCTGGATTACAAGTCTCGGAAGATCCCAAGGAAGCTAACAGAGCCTTTCTCTGCATAGAGAAGATCTGGAGGACCTCCAAAGCAGACATCGCACAAAGGGTTTGTGACAAATCCTCTACCATAGAGTAATTCTGGGCAACCCTCATGTTTGTATTATGGGAAGCTTTCTTGAATGCCCCTTTCGGGATGTGTGTCATTGTTTCTCCCATTGTATTCTCAATATGGAGAGGAACAAATGGGTTTACGACTTCCTTACCCTTTTCAATAGTTTCTGGCATTCCATAATTGTGTGCCCTAGTCGCTATGTAAGAATCACCTTTCATCATATAAATGTTCGTGGTCGAGGGATTACTAGAAGACGGAGAGGGTCCCTAACTTCCCCCATCCGTGCTCAAAGAGGCTTGAGTCAAATGTTTCCCATGTGGTTATGGGTTTGTTAACACAACAGGTTGTTGTTGCGCCAACAAATTCTGGGCCTTCGAAAGCCGAGGGCACAGGTGAGTCGGATGGTCTTACGTGCAAAGGTTACACGGATACTTTGAATTTCTCTTTTCTGTTTTGCCCCCGCCAGCATTGTTGCTAGGTTTCTTATCCCCCTTACCCTTTTTGTTTCATTGTTTTTTCTTCCCTTCAGGCTACTATTTGGCCTTTGGGTTCGTCAACTGCACATTGTGTACATCTGACGTTTGAGTAGGGGGAACAACCAAACTAGAGGTTTGGCTGGATGCTGTCTGTTGTATCGACAATTTTTGCAATTGATTTGATAGCTGATCAGTGGGATTTTCTTGCGTTGAACCAACTATACCATCGACATGTGGTCTAGACTTGTCTCTGGCCTTGTCAAGGATGGACCGTGGCGCATCTGGAAAAACCTCATAGATTAAAACAGACTAAGAGTATATCAGTTCAAGTTGCTGAGCTCTCATTATCACCTCTTCCTCTGAAAACACTCCCGACGTTGCTACGTCCTTCGATAACTGAGGTACCAAAGACTTAAGGAACCACTCCAGCGGGAAAGCTGGTGGAACTGGTACTTTTATCAAACTCTTCTGACGCCACCATTCTCAGATGTGATCCGAGATATGATTGACCTTTGTTTGCTCAAAGTTGGCCAACAATTCAGTGTCGGCATCGTATCTCATAGGTAGTTAAAAAGTGGTTTTAGGAAAACCATTTCCAAATCTCTAAAGTAAGAGTGTCTTGAGTGATCAAGCTAGATGTACCATTTTACGACACTCTCAATAAGAGTGTGTTGAAACATGCGCAACTATATAGAGTCATCTCCCAGCAAATTCAATGAGCACCATAGGTGACAAGTGGTCACGTGATCGCCTAGATCTTCGTTAGGCTTACCTTCGAACTCCAAATTTTTCGAGGGAAACTTCATCGGCATGGGAGGCCAATGCAGATCGTGACAAATTGGGTCTTTTAACAACCTTGACAAGTCTGGAAAATGAAACATCGCCAGAAACGGTAGTTTGGGTTGTTGACTATGTACGGGAAGAAAGGAGCTTGGAGTTTGACTGGCACTAGGTTGCCAGAAAAAGTTTGGCTGCTGACCAGGGTTTTGGTAGACACCATGGCCTTGGCCAGCATATGGATACTGCATTTTTTGGGACATCATCGACTGAATCCCGTAATTGGACGTTGAGGGGTGGGCAGGGATTTCTCCCTGCGTCGTATTACAAAGATTCTAGAAAAGGTTGCCCCCTGCCGATCTGACGTGCATAGGTACTGAGCCTTTCCTGGGGTTCCATTGACCATTGAAGGGGTTTTCCCCAGTCAAAATCCTTGACGAGGGAACTGATCCTTACCATGGATTCCAGATTCCTTATGAGGAGAAGACTCCTGTGTTTTCCCCCTGTGTAGGAATGGTACCTTGTACAGGATTTTGTTGTCCAAAACCAGGGTTTCCCCCAGCTGAGATGGCAACTAACGAGAAAGAGTTATCACTAAATTCTCTGAACAAAGAGAACGACATTAAACCCGTCAGTGTGGTGTAGGAAGAAGGTCCTAGACTACCTGCTCTGAAGAAGTTGTAGTTCATGTTCGACTCGACGGGTTGCTCAGGAGCATCGTCGAGCGAGGGGGACGAAGGCGGTATATGACCACCACCTTAAGGGATATCATTATAGGGGGCTAAGGTTCCCCCCATGGACCCTTTCAAAAAATCATTTGATCTCCCTGCCTCCAGACCCATGGTCTGTAGGGTGGAGTAGGTAAGGACGGAGTTCGTATCAAAGCCAGGAATCCTATATGAAAATGGAGGGGCCGTCGCACTCTGTGTGAATGGAGAAATGATCTTTGCCATATATGGAATCGGATCTTTTACCGAAGTAGAGTTGGTCGAGACCATCATGGTTTGGACTGATGAAGGTTAGTTAGGCAGCAGAACACCCCCTGTAGTGGCAGTTGTTGAGGGAGTGTGAGGACTCCCTGACGAAGTAGCAACATTTTCTTCCATAGATGCTTGAAGGACTATCTGATGCTCGTGATGTGTTACCCTTGGAGGGGAAACCTGTATCAGAAGTGGTCGACAAGTCAATGATCATAGGGTTAAATGGACCAAGATCTTCTGCTCCAAGTTCAGAAATATTAGGTTCCTCCAAATTCACGTGTTCTCCTCTCGGTGATGGCTCGGGCATAGTTTCTTGTTGTCCGGTCGCCTCAAAAGACCCTTGTTGGTCAAGTCTTTGCTGTAATGGCAGTGGTGGTGGCTCCAATGTAACCAGTGGCAGGCCCAGAAGCCTTCATGACCAACGAAGTTCTTGATATTCCACTTTGTGAGAATATCAAAGACACAGTAAGGCTTTTACTAACGTTGAAAACCAAGCACGCACTAGAAAAGTTCCTACGAGATAAAGCAAGAAAAACACTATCTAGTTGTGTTGAGTGCTCAACACACCCTAAAAGTTCTGTGACCATTTCCTTTTGGGTACCAACTTTTTTTCCACCGTTGATTGTTCTTGCCTTGGTCTAAGACTGATAATCTGCTTATCTTATATGTTTCGAACCATCTTAAGAGGCACAATGACTACTCAAGGAATCAACGACCCAAAATTTTCCCGACTCCCTAGAGAAGTTTGACATCGACGAAAGATTAAGGTGGTGAAAATCATTTTGAGAAGTCAAAGTAGTTGAGTACCAACCTTCGTCGGTGTCAGACGATAGTAGTGTTTCTTTCCTACGAACAAACTTCAAAAAGATTTCATCAAAGGTCGATCCTTTCGGCTTCGATAGAGAAGTGTAATCATGAGCATAGCACAAAAGAGGAGTTCCAGCGCTGACTGCCGATGCCCGAAATGTTCCCTTAATCACCAATCCAATTTTCATCGGTATCAGAAGTTTTATCAAGAAGATAGTAGTATTGATAAGCCATCTAAATAATAGTCGATCCCCGATCTTTATGAAGGTAATATGTTACGTGACGTTTAACCCCCAGCTGTGTCAAGTACTCTGCATTCAAAGATTTAGTTAATTCATAGATCACACATTAGTTACTAGCTCATGCGTGAATCAAAAGGGAACCATTGAACTCACCGATACAATGCATCTCCATCCGCGCCTCTGTCGTCAACTAGTTAAGTTTCAGCGACAGAAATCTGATAGCGGTTTATTTTGAAATATGCATTTATCACCCGTATTAACTAATTGATATGACTGGTAGTATCTCCTAGTTATATTCTTTCAAGTCATTTTATGTGATCCCACTCTGTGCGGCAAGGAATTCAGAACAAACAGGAGAACGAAGCCACCGGTCCAGAGGAAGCATCTGAAGTCCAGTGAGTATTAAACAGTTATCTTAGCAAGCATTATAGGGACAATGCCTCCAAAGAAGCCATCCACCAGGAAATCACCACGGGCGCCAAATCTGCAAGAATCGGAAATAGAAGAAGGCTCCTCCCCAACAGTTGCAAGACAATTATAATTCGCTCCTAAGTCGGTGTCCATCATCAAGGCGATCACCAAGGATCCCTTTGTCCAGCCCCCAGCTTTCGGGGATACAGAGGCAAGCATTGGAGCAAAGACAACTTTTCCTCGCTGGGAAGAAGTCTTCAAGAAGATTAAGAAAGAAGAACCCCTCGAGTATACTCCACACAATGACCCTGATACAAGGAATATCGATGACGAGGTCCTCCCAAATATTCACAAGGCTTATTTGCACATGGTGGCAAGCCAGTCTATGGCTTTCCCTTGCGTGGAGATCTTGAAGTGGCTCATTGATCACACCGATGCACATAAATGTTTGATTAATGACGACGATGGCGAATGCGTCAGGGTTTTCCTGCCATCAGAAGTTCACAAATACTACAAACTCAATGATTCTAGAGAAAAGTTGAGCACTGATTTCGTGTAGAGTTTCTATGCCTCTCACGACACTACCAAAATCATGGCATCCTGGTGGAGGGAAGACAAGAAATTCATGAACCAAACTTTTGGCTGGTACCTGATGGTCAATCTCAGGGAACCATACACCTATCTCATGGCCCTTCTCTATAGATTGCATGGGGAGAAAGACTGTTCCCGGTTTTCATAAGCTTGGATGCCTCTGGATTTTACAGTCGCCATTTCAGGCACTGGTTTCAATTGGGGTGCTATCATCTCTAAACAGTTGAGCACCTGCATAAAACAGGCCCAAGAGCCAAAGGAGGGAGATACCCCCGCCTTCTACATGGATTTGTATCTACTAGACGTCATCTGCGCCAGGAATGGTTTCGTTGGGATGAACTTGAATTGGAACCCTTCGGAGCTCGCAGTCCATGTATACTACAACATCTTGTGGGAAAAAAGGTACAAGAAATTATATGTTTCTATCTGTGATCAGTTTATTGCGCTTTCATACCATATGTGTTTCATATCGGCTTCTGCATGGTCAAAGACACCACACATGCTAAACAACTTGGGCTAGGTCAATTGGAATTTCGGTTCCAAACTGGTCGATTTTGCAAACACGATCCCAAGGGATTGCTCCTACAACACACGTCACAGGTATCATCCTATTGGCCTTATGCCCATGATCGGTTTGAGGATGAATTTTTCATCGAATGCCCAAGACTGGGATATGCTGGCAGCCAGGAAGGCTGATCCTAGAGGAACCATGTTTACAGTTATGAGCTATGAAGAGGAGGCCACGTTTTTGGAGAAAGTAGTTCAAGCAGTTGGCCAACGCCCTGAAGCAACAGTAGCATATGAATTGGAGGAAGAAACAAATGATCCCCAAGAAGACATTGAGATCACAAAATCTCATCAGGGATCCCCAGTACAAATCATAGATTTCTCTGAAGATCAAACAACTCAAGAGAGTGGTGCACTTTTATACCAGCAAGCTCAGCTACTAATGAAACAGATGCAGGATAACCTGCATTTTGGCATAAGTCCTAGGATTTCAACTACCGTCCGAAGCATCCCGACATAACCAAGCGATCCTGGTCTCACAATTGCCAATGGCACCAATGGGTCGGACAATCCTGAATCTATGATATCGCCAATTGATCCCTTGGGAGAAGGAACAACTCATACAAAGACGGGTCGGGTGTCGATAGAAACACAAGATCCCAACCCCTTGAGCATGCTTATACACATATACAATGAACACGAGAGCACGGAGCCCTCTCGTGGTACCCTGGTGCGCATCCAAGAAGAAGAAGGTCCCAAAAAGACCCCTTCCCCAAGTTTCAAAAAGGTCTCTTCTGCTGGGCCCGAGGTTCAGGACCAGGGAGTCCCACATAAAGAAGTTGAAGCTGAAGGTAATCTCAATACATGAAATTTCGATGAACCCGAAATAGATGTAGGCCTGAGTGATGAGCCTCCACAGAAAGAAATCAATAGTTCCATGATCGATGAGTAAGTAAGTGACAAGTCCATGCCTGACACCTCTATCTTGCCCAATACCCAAATCCTCGGTGAGAAACATGTAGAAGTTAGATCTACAAGATAGAATGAAGAAGTTCAAGAGCCCACTCTCAATCAAATATACACTGCGGGAAGCTTGGGAAACAATCTCACATGGGGTGATCAACAGATACTAGACCCAGTAGATGAGGTCACAGACATCTATGCAATCTCCTATGATCAAAAGAGAAAGGCTATCGTACAGAGGACTGCAAAGAAGAGAAGAATCACCCTGGATCAGTCCATCATAGTTGTCACTGAGGAGAAGTTAATCGATACAACAGATGCCCGTACATCTGAGCTGATTGGTGTGGGAAAATCCCTCTCAGAGGCTGCCCAGGACAGAGCCAAGAGAGATGAAAAAGAACTTGCCACTGCCCAAAAGGAGCTCGAACACTTACACAATCTTGCTGATTACTATAACGGTGCTACACAGATAGCTTTGTATTTTAAAATTGAGTTCGGTAAAGTTTACGATGAGTTCAATAAGGAAAGACACATGTTAATCTCAAATATAGCCAAATTCCGGGAAGACACTCATGGCACTCGCAACATGTAAGGAAATGGAGCGATGGTATGAGAAGGCACAATTGGCAGTGGAGAGGTTCGAGTTTATTGAGGCAGTCCATAAAGGTTGAGAAAAGGAAGACCACAACATTCAGCTAGTAAGTAAAAGCAGTCTCAATCGCATGAAGCAATCAGTCGAATACTGGGCCAAAATGTCTCAAATCCCACACGAAGAAATCCAAGAACAATGGGCCAGATGTCAGAAGCACTGGGATAAAATCAATAAAATAATGAAAGACATCGAACTCCTTGAGTATGGTACCCCCGATATGTTTATCAACCTAAACAAAATAATCAAGCTGTGTGCCAAACAAGATACATTATGGGTTGAAGAATGCGTAAGGGTCACTGATGCAAAGCCAGGGAAAGTACAATAGTTCGAAGGACAATCAATCAAAGCCAGAACCATGCTTTAGAAATTGAACTTCAGCCTTGCAAAGTATCGGGCACACGCAACAGACATCAGGGGAATATATGCGGCTCCAATGGAACATCATAGATTTCCATGGGCCAACACCTATGAAGAACTCTTTATCAGATGGTTTGATTATGAAAGAGCCCACCCTTTTCAAGAAACAACTCAAGTGGACTGTTGAAAGACTGTTAGATGATAACACCACGTGGTGATTTTTTGATTGGCTCAAATTATATTTTACCGTTAATTACTGTTAAGACTTTATATTATAAATAGGGACATTGATTGATGGTCAAAAGGTCGATGGTTGTTGTAAGAACGCTTTTTCTTTTGGTTGTTGATAATTATTTTGAGACTGCTATGAATTAAGAAGCCCTTCTGGACCAAAGAAAAGCTATTTTTTTCATCAGATGTGTGTGATTGGAGTTGGAGAAGAATTACTTCCTTTCCTATTCCATGAATGTTGCAGTAAATGAGTAAGAGAAATTAATTCTATTGTCAAGTTATCTGGTGCAATGTTTTGATGTTCTTTGCTTTAAATGATGAAAGTAAATTGTTGTGATTCTATGTGATGAATGCCTTGGTAAATGAATTATTTTTCTTACTATGATCTTGAATACATATGTGTTTCTTTTCTTTATGCTATGTAGTTTACCTCAGCCATGTGATGAATTTCTTGGTAGATGAATTATTTTTCTTGCCATGATCTTGATTACATATAAATTTTATTTCTGTTAAGTAGTTTTCTTAGACAATAGTCAGATTCTCGTTCGGTTAGAGTATTAGTGCTAGGCCCTTTGGCATAAGATCGTTGTCTGCATGCTCGAGCAACGGGTTATCCCAAGCTCGACCCCTTCCCAATAGTTAAAAAAAACTTTTGTCCTGTCTTTTCCAAGTTGGTTTATACTGGCTTGCATATCTCGTACTAGCCCCATCTAAGAAAGAATATAGAGAAGAACTATCCTAAGTGAAGGAAGGGACTTCAGTCGAAAACACAAAAGCTCATCAATAATTTGGCTAGACCGTAAGATCTGGAGAACCATTCCACTCCAAACATCGTAGAGTCTAATTGGCCTCAGTGGCGGGTTTGGTTCCTGCTGTTGATTCAGGGGATTTAGGCCCCATCAACAAATTTGGTGCTAGAAGGAGGGCCTGAGAATGAATGGCTGGATATGCAAGTTTCCTGACATTTCGAACAACCTATAGATTCGTAACGATCCACGTGCATGGCTAGTCATCCAATAGAAAGCCCACCTTTACCGAGTACTCCCGAAGCAGATAACTCACCCCACTCTGAGGAAGGATATCTTCACCCTGAAATACCTTACGCCCTCCCTCACGAGGAAGTGAATCAGTTTAGAAGGATTACCAGATCCTACGCCCGAAAAATCAGTGTGTTTCCCTTCACCCCCATCCTCCCTCGAAGAAAACAACAAAGCAGACTAGTAGTTAGCACTCCCGATGAATTTTTCATACATTTCATCGAAGACTTAATAGATTTCATGATCACCGAAATCCAAGAACCTCTTGACCTCATACCCGAGACGCCAGCCGGCGACATCTTTGAACCTAACAACCTTTCAGAAGAGGAAGAGCCTGACTCCGACTCTGAAGATATGGAAGGGGACAACGGTCGTGAGGAGGAGAGAGAAGTTCCACTTCAAGACAACCAACCTTGGTTGACTGGGGATGCCGTGGCTGTCCCAGGATGAGTACACAATCTCCCTCGACACCCGGAAAATTTTCTCACCAAGTATGATCCTGAAACCTCAGGATTGCCCAATGATCATATAAATAAATTCATACTTGCGATCAAGCTTATGAACATTCAACATGAAGACGCAGTATGCAGACTCTTCCCCTACACGTTTGAGAACTCGGCTTCCGCATGGTATTTTAATTTGCCAGTAGGATCCATAACCATTTGGACTAAGTTCCAAAAGGTATTCCTAGACAAATTCACCGAAGAAACTACCACAGGAGCCCTTATGGCCGAATTATTCACAGCCACCATGACCCCAAAATAAAGGGTCAAAGATTTCAATCAAAGATTCACTACTATCCTAAACAAGTTTCAGTCTACAACGAAACCTACTCAAGAGTTGCAAATTGGGGTCTATGCCAATGTGCTTTCGGCCTCTATTTCAATGTTCGTTAAGAGGGCCGCTAAGGAAACCCTCGTAGATAATTTCGAAGAGGCCAAGACGATAGAGTTCCAAATGAAAGGATGTAAAGAAGGCCAGGCCTCTCTAGTGAGAAAAGAAAGCTAGCCCCCTCCTAGGAGAGGACTACTCTTGACTAGACCGTTGGGGAAGCCGGCTGAACCAACTCTCGATAAAGGTAATGGGGATATATAAGACCTGCAACACATGGTCAAGAAACTATCAAATGAGATTATAGATATGAAAATAAATGCAAGTGAGGGAAACCAAATCCAAATACCCTATAAGCCTTTCTTTAAAATAAACCAACCTTTCAAAGCAATTGAACCTCCCCCAACCAACCTAAACATTGATCTAGGGAATGTCGCATCTGATTATTTATGTACTTACCACCAAGAGAACCACTCGGAAAGGGAATGCCCTCAGTGGGTCCACACCATGAATTTAATGGCCAATCGTTTTCTAGACGAAGTCTCTCTGATCGAACCATCCAACAATTCGACCTTTAATATTTCCAATCAGGAAGAGGCTGACCCACCGCAAGACATGGCCGTGCTGATATGGGATCCTGATGTGATCACGTCTTCGGATGATCTGTTTAAATATCAAGGACCACCTGCAGAGATATTGGTGATACAGACACGTAGTAAGGGTCAACCCGTCCCAAAGGATACCAATGCCACCCATGCCTCACAAAGTAAATTAACTCCCGATCGCTCGAGAATACCTTACGCTCCCAGTAAAAAACCTATAAGTATCCATACTTGTGATTCTCCTAAATTAGATTACAATGTAGTAGAATGTTTGAAGAAGCTGAAAGCTAATGTATCGGTTATGGACATATGTAGAATCCCTCAGCAGAAAGACCTTCTGTTGCAAGCTCTAAGTTCGGTAAAAAACCTGACCATCGATGATGGTCAGGAGAAGAATCTGACCCCTACAGATTTGGCAAGCAAACCAATGATAAACACCTACTCATAAGGTAGGAAGGAGAGTCCTTTTGTACCACCTTTCCTTTTAACATTTGCAGTCTTCAACAGGAATCTCCATAATTGTCTGTTAGACTCCAGGGCATCTTCTAATTTCATGCCCTTGGCCGTTTGTAACAAATTAGGTGTTGTCCCTCTAAAAAGTGATAAGCATGTCATACAACTAGACATGACCCATGTCAAGGTCATGGGGGAACTCAAAGAGGTGATTAGGATAGCCACTCATCCTAATTTCATGCAGGTGATTGAAATCATTATGGTGGATATCCCTGAGGCATATGGGCTATTATTGAGCTGAGATTGGTCTGAAAAACTAAACGGATACTTTAGTACAGACTGGGCACACCTTTGGCTACCGCTGAAGGGATACAAGAACATGATCATAATCGATAGGGAAAGATACCTAAAACATATGGTCACTGACCTGGAAACCCTGAATGAACCAACCTCTACTGATTTTCCCATACTAGGGAACTATTCTTGTGATTCTCACTTTGGCAATTTTTCTCCTCTCCTGTCTGATGTTTCACTTACTCAAAACTACGAAATGACTTTTCAAGAAGAATTCCYGATGCCAATGGAATATTCTCTCTTTTTTCAAAACCTAGTGTTAGGTCTTTTGGAAGAAAAGATCGAAGAGTGGAACACTGATTGGGATAGAAATYGTCGCTCTCAAATTTGGACCCTTTATTTTGATGGATCCAAGTCACAAGAGGGTTCGGGATCAAGGTGCATCCTCATCGATCATAACGGTAAATGCCATTTCTTGTCTTGTAGACTAGAATTTGAGTGCACCAACAACATTGCTGAGTATGAAGCCCTGGTACAAGGGTTAAAGAAAGCCATAAATCTTAATGTCAAGGAATTAAAGGTGTTTAGAGACTCTGAAATCATCATTAGACAAGTGAGAAACACTATACACTACAACTCCCCTCATCTTAAGAACTACTAGCAGGAGGTGCAGAGGCATATAGAATGCTTTGAAGATTTCAATATCACCGTGGTCCCCAGAGCGAAGAATATCCTTGTTGACTCCTTAGCCACCACTGCTTCAAGACTCTCGCCTTTAGAAGATTACGAAGCCTCCCAATTCAATGTAGAACTGCTCTACAAGCCCTTGGTACCTAATAATATTTCTAATTGGAAAGTCTTTGAGGGGAATGAACAGATCATAAGCTTCTTGACTAATCAAGACAACTTCAGAGACCTCGCTATAGATGATGAAGAGTTCCAAGAACAACTAAAAAAAACCAGTCCTCTGGAGGGTCAACACGTGGATAAACCAAAGGCTCACACAATTCCAAAATGGATAGTGAATCTAGAGAATTTGTTTGATCTAAAGGAATGATTCAAAGGACCTAAAAACACAAAGACTGGTAGCTCCTGTCCCCTCCACAAAACTGTAAATCTTGGAACCCCAGACAACCCAAAGTATGTAAACCTTGGAAAAATGATATATAAAGAGGAGAGGAAAGCCTACCTCAAATTATTCAAACAATACCAGGATGTGTTCGCTTGGTCCTATAAAGATTTGAAAACGTATGATACTTGCATCATTCAACACACCATCCCATTGAAACCCGAAATCAAACCTTTTCAACAGAAGCTATGGAAGTAGCACCCATCCTTGGAACCCCTCATGTATCAAGAGTTAAGGAAGCTTTTAGATGCAAAGATAATTTTCCAAGTTAGACATTCCACTTGGGTAGCGAACCTTGTTCCAGTAAGTAAAATGCCAGGAGAAATATGATTATGCATAGACTTCCAGAATCTCAATGAAGCTTCAAAAAAGGACAATTATCCCATCTCGCCGATGGAGTAACTCTTACAGACCATGTCGAGCTCGGAAATTTTCTCCCTTCTAGACGGTTTATCAGGATACAACCAAGTGTTGGTTTCAGAGGAAGACCGATTAAAAACTACCTTCCAGACCAAATGGGGAACCTTCGCTTATAAACGCATGCCTTTCAGCTTGATTAACGCAGGAGTGATATTTCAAAGGGCAATGGACGTGGCATTTCGGGGACTTATAAGTAAGTGTGTGGTAGTATATTTAGATGACGTAACAGTGTATTCGAAGAATAGAGAAGAAAAAATCCAACACTTAACTCATATTTTTGAAAGATGCCGAAAATACGGTATATCACTCAATCCTAAGAAAACTATATTCGGTGTTGAAGAAGGTAAGTTTTTAGGTCATATTATATCTCAAGTGGGAACTCGCATAGACCTCGAAAGGATTAAAGCCATATCTCAACTCCCGCTACCCCATAACAAGAAAGATATGCAGTCTTTTTTCGGGAAAATTAATTTCGTAAGGAAATTCATCCCCGACTTCACTGAAATCATCAAACCCTTACAAAAAATGATTCAAAAATATTTCAAGTTTAAGTGGGATGATGAACGAAAATATGCTTTCAACAATATCAAAGCTTCCACATCCCGGGCCCCGGTATTGCGAAGTCCCGATTTCACCAGAGCCTTTAACCTTTATACTTTCCCCTTTGACCAATCGCTAACTGCGGTTTTGACTCAGAAGGACGATGACAACAATGAAGCCCCAGTGTCATTTATGAGCACAAACCTTCAAGGAGATGAGCTCAATTACCCCACCGTAGACAAGCAGGCCTACGTGGTCTATAAAGCAGTAAAACATTTTAGGTCGTACATCCTCAAGAATCACACCAAGGTGATTGTGCCACACCTCGTAGTCTGATCCTTGTTTACCCAACAAGAAATGGGAGAAAGAAGAGGGAACTGGATGGTGGTAGTCCAAGAATTTTATCTAGATATAAAACTTGCCAAGCTAGTAAAAGGACAAGGTTTGTGCAAGCTTGCAACCGAAGCTCAAGATCAAGAAAACCAAGATCCAGGGTGGGATAATGAAATAGCACTGTGGTGTGGTGAAGCAACATACATTTCCTCGGGACCAGACTCCTGGTACAAGGATATGGCTCATCTATTACATCATGGGACTTGTCCCGAAAACCTCAACCCCAGAGAAAGGAGAGCCCTCCGATTAAAATTTGCACAATATCGCCTCATAAATTCGATACTCTTCCGGATCAACTATGATGGAGTATTACTAAGGTGTCTTGAATGCGAAGACATCGATAAAGTGTTGAAAGAACTCGATGATGGCCCCGTTGGGGGACATTTTGCAAGAAACACCACCGCTCATAAGGTTTTGAGAGCTGGCTATTATTGGCCCACTTTGTTCAAAGACACTCATTCTTACGCTAGGAATTGCAAGACTTGTCAAATAAGTGATGGAAAGGAGAGAAGGGAAACAATCCCACTTCAACCTGTAACCATCTCTAGACCTTTTGAGTAGTGGGGGTTGGATATCATAGGAGAAATTATGCCCAACTCTTTGAAATTGCACAAGTATATTTTTACTGCCACCGACTATTTCACAAAGCGGGCATAAGCCATTCCTCTAACCCACGTAAATGAGAAAATAGTCATCCAATTTATAGAACAAAAACTAATTACAAGGTTTGGCATTCCTTCTGTTCTAGTATTTGATAATGTAGCCTACTTCTCCTCTACCCTATTGGCAGAGTTCGCTCTGAACAAAGGAATCATAATCAAGTACTCTGCAAATTATTACCCGCAGGGAAACAGTGTGGCAGAATCAACCAATAAAAATCTGGTAAGGATACTAAAGAAGACGGTTGCAGATAACCATAGAAATTGGCATAACCAACTCCATAATTCCCTATGGGCTGATAGGATCACACCCAAAGAAGCTACAGGGAATTCCCCGTACTTTCTGGTCTACAGACAGGAAGCCATCCTCCTAAACGGGCTTTACTTGCCATCTCTCCAATTGGCCCAAGATTCTAACGAAGAACCATCCTCAACCACGCAACAAAGAATCAACACCCTACTTATGATGGAAGAAGAGAGAGAAAAGGCTAAGTCAAAATTTTTGGCTCATCAACATATAGTGAAAAGATGGTTTGATAAGCATAAAGCTAAGGAAAAGAACTTTGAAGTAGGAGATTTAGTCTTGAAGTGGGACAGGGCAAATGAACCCAAAGGGAAACATTCCAAGTTTTAGAATTGATGGCTTGGACCTTTCCAGGTGGATGAGAAGATTGGGGTAGGTACTTACCGGTTGCAAAATATGAGGGGGAACCCGATACTCTCCCAGTAAATGGCCAAGCCCTAAAACAATACTTCCAATAATAATATAATAAAAAAAAATAAAAACAACAACAACAACAACAACAACAACAACAACAACAACAACAACAACAACAACAACAACAACAACAATAATAATAATAATATATATGTATAACTTCAGGTTAATACAATTAAAAGGAGCATCAGAGATATCTGCTACATGGAACACAGATTCTGGGTTCGCCCAGTGAATCGCCATTTGTTGAGTGCTCAACACACCCTAAAAGTTCCGTGACCATTTCCTTTTGGGTACCACCTTGTTTTCCACCTTTGATTGTTCTCACCTTGGTCTAAGACTGATAATCCACTTATCTTATATGTTTCAAATGATCTTAAGAGGCACAACAACTACTCAAGGAATCAACGACCCTGAATTTTCCTGACTCCCTAGAGAAGTTCAGCATCGACAAAAGCTTAAGGTGGCAAAAATCATTTTGAGAAGTCAAAGTAGCCTAGTACTGACCCTCGTCAGCATCAGATGATAGTAGTGTTTCTTTCTTATGAACGACCTCCAAAAATATTTCGCCAAAGGCCGATCCTTTCGGCTTCGACAGAGAAGTGTAATCATGAGTGCCACACAAAAGAGGAGTTCCACTACTGACCGCCGACGCCCGAAACGTTCCCTTAATCACCAATCTAATTGTCATCGGTATCGAGAGTTTTATCAAGAAGATAGCAGTATTGATAGACCATCTAAATAGTAGTCGATGCCCGATCTTTATGAATGTAAGAAGTGACATGACATTTAACCCCCAACTGTGTCAAGTACTCAGCATTCAAAGATTTAGTTAATTCGTAGATCGCACATTAGTTACTAGCTCATGCGAGAATCAAAAGGGAATCGTTAAACTCACCGATACAATGCATCTCCATCCGCGCCTCTGCCTTCAACCAGTTAAGTTTCAGTGACATAAATCCGATAGCGGTTTATTTTGAAATCTTCATTTATCACCCATATTAAATAATTGATATGACTGGTAGTATCTCCCAGTTATATTCTTTCGAGTCATTTTATGTGATCCCACTCTGTGCGGAAAGGAATTCAGAACAAACAGGAGAACGAAGCCACCAATCTAGAGGAAGCATCTAAAGTCCAGTGATTATTAAACATTTATCTTAGCAAGCATTACAGGGACAATGCCTCCAAAGAAGCCATCCACCAGGAAATCACCACGGGCGCCAAAGATGCAAGAATCAGAAATAGGAGAAGGCTCCTCCCTAACAGTTGCAAGACAATTATAATTTGCTCCTAAGTCAGTGTCCGTCATCAAGGCCACCACCAAGGAGCCCTTTGTCCAGCCCCCAACTTTCAGGGATACAGAGGCAAGCATTGGAGCAAAGACAAATTTTCCTCGCTGGGAAGAAGTCTTCAAGAAGATTAAGAAAGAAGAACCCCTCGAATATACTCCGCACAGTGACCATGATACAAGGAAGCTCGATGACGAGGTCCTCCCAAAGATTCGCAGGGCTTATCTGCACATGGTGGCAAGTCGGTCTCCGGTTTTCCCTTGCGTCGAGCTCTTAAAGTGGCCATTTATCACACTGATGCACATAAATGTTTGATTAATGATGACGATGGCGAATGCGTCGGGGTTTTCCTGCCATTAGAAGTTCAAAAATACTACAAACTCAATGAGTCTGGAGAAACATTGAGCACTGATTTCGTGTAGAGTTTCTATGCCTCTCATGACACTATAAAAATCATGGCATCCTGGTGGAGGGAAGACAAGAAATTCATGAACCAAACTTCTGGCTTGTACCCGATGGTCAATCTCAGGGAACCATACGCCTATCTCATGGCCCTTCTCTGTAGATTGCATGGGGAGATAGATTGCTCCTAGTTTTCGGAAGCTTGGATGCCTCTGGCTTTTACAGTTTCCATTTCAGGCACTGGTTTCAATTGGGGTGCTATCATCTCTAAAAAGTTGAGCACCTGCATAAAATAGGTCTAGGTGCCAAAGGATGGAGATACCCTCACCTTCTACATGGCTTCGTATCTACTGGACGTCATCTGTGCCAGGAACGATTTTGCAGGGATGAACTTGAATTGGCACCCTTCGGAGCTCGCAGTCCATGTATACTACAACATCTTGTGGGAAAACAGGTACACAAAATTCTATGTTGTTATCTGTGATTAGTTTATTGCACCCATTTACTTCTTTCTCTTTAATAAATAATGCCCTAGATTATCAAGCGAAGCAAAGAAGGTCATAGTTAAAATTGGTCACTGGTATTTGGATGAACGAGAAACCTACATCAGGATTTTCGGTGCTACAGGGGCACCACATTTATTGCCCGTTTATGTTCCCACAGTACCGGATGAATGAAGAGTTTTTCCCAATACCGGATAAGCATAGAGGTGAACATTGTTTATAGTACTGGATGAACCCATACCTTCTCCCACAATACAAGATGAGCATAGAGGCAAACATTTTTGCAGTACTGGATGAACGCAGAGATGTTATCTAGTACCAGATCATCACAAAATTGTATTCCGGTACTGAAGGAGAATTGGATAAGGTACCTGGTGATGGTGCTTTGTAGACTAGAACTTTGTAGGCTACACTTTGTAGAATTTGTTGTTGTTTTCTGATGCTATGGAAGAGGACCCGTGATTTGATTCTACTGGAAGACCATGTAGGTGAAACAAATATCAACACTTGATACAAGAAATCTGAATTTGCAGCGAAAGTGTCAAAAAATAAGGCAAAATATTTCAATGACTGGGCCCAAAGATCTGTAACAAGAAGGTACTCTGTAGCTTGGACAACCTCATGTTGAGATTCATAATCCTCCTCTTTTTGGAACCAAGATGATCACTACACCTGTTGCCTCTTCCTTTTTATTACAAAAATAATAATCCTAAATACTACTTTTTCTGTGTATTTTTCTCGAGCCCAGATTAGTTAATGCTCGCCGGTGTTTTCAGTTTTAAAGAGTCTGAAAAATTTAAAGAAAAATCCATCCACTGTCCCATGGATTTTTCTCGAGCCTGGGCCAATTCTTGCTCGCCGGTGTTTTCACTTTTTAGAAGTCTGAAAAACTTAAAGAAAACTCCATCTACTGTCCCGTGGATTTTTCTAGAGCCCGGGCCAGTTCGTGCTCACTGGTGTTTTCAATTTTTATGAGTCTGAAAAACTTAAAGAAAACTCCAAATAGTCTAATAGGGATGGATAAAGGCTATACCTACACCTGGCATATGTCCTCCTTATTCATTTATCTACATGAGAACACAATCAACTTTTTGTTTTTGTTAGTAACACCAAAATTTCTATCTAATGACACACCTATTTACAAATATGTATAGAGCCAAATTAATTCACAAAATCAAACTTACTGTGGTGGATCAATAGAAGGAGAAACCCCCTTGCTTACCAGTTGCATTTCAGAATTCTGAAGAACATGTCTGAAAAAATCCTCTTTGGATAAAGGCTTATGATAAACCATCAATCAATGTCCATTCACGACAAAGGAAGTATGATTCTCATTAATAGTCTTTATCTTAACTGAACCATTGTCATAAACTGTATCAAATTCATAGGGTCCCAACCATCTAATAGAAAATTTACCTTTAAAATTCTTGAACCTACTATCATATAGTAGGGCCCAATCACCTGACTGAAAAGACTTCTTCTTAATGTATTTGTCATTCCATTTAGTCCTATGTTCTTGTATAAGGGTGGTCCTTTGAAGAGCTTCTTGTCTAATATCATCAAGCTAATTCAACTGTAATAGCCTCTTTTTTTGAGCCTCATCCAGATCCATCCCTTGTTGCATGGAAGTCCTGAAGGTTTTCACTTGAAATTCTATGGGAAGCAACACCTGCTTCCCATATACCAACTCATAAGGTGTATGGCCTGCTGTTTTTCTCCAAGCTATCCTATAGGCCCATAAGGTCTCAGGCAACCTATCAACCCAGTCTTTGTGATGCAGCTGAACAATCTTGGTAAGAATAGCCTCTATCACCTTGTTAGTTGATTCTACCTGCCCATTTGTTTGAGGGTGATAAGGTGAATATTTTCTATGCTTGATTTTATACTGTTCAACAAGAGCTTTGACCAAATTGGAGGTGAATTGGGTTCCTTGGTCAATTACTATTTCTCGAGGTACACCAAATCGAGTAAATATTTATTCAAAGAGAAAGTCTACAAAAAAATGTTCATTAGCAGAATATAAAGCTCTAACTTCAACCCATTTGGTCACATAATCTGTGCAGACCAAGATGTACTTCTTCCTTCGAGACATATGGTTAATGGGTCCTACAAAATCCAAAGCCCATTTTTCCAAGGGTTAAATTACTATCTGATCTTGGAGGGGCATCTCATCAACTGCAATAGGTTTTCCCATCCTTTGACAATCATCATAGCTAGCCACATACTTCTTTGCATCTTTGAAAATAGTTGGCCAATAGTAGCCAGACTGTAAGATCTTGTATGTTGTCTTTTTATTAGAAAAATGGCCTCCACATGGACCATCATGATAGGATTTGAAGATATCGTGCATATTATCCTCTCAAACACACCTTCTGATTACCAAATCAGGCTCAGTTTGATATAAACAATCATCATGCCACATGTAATTGGAACTTATCTGGATGATTCTCTGTTTTTTCTCAGGAGGATAGATTATGAGGTAGATTTCCTATTACAAGATATTTTTCTACATCGAGATACCAAGGAATGCAAGTAGAAATAGCAAATGTATTCTCATATGGAAAATCGTCATCTATTGGAGTATTATCACCTATATGAATGAGTCTAGACAAGAAGTCAACAACTAAATTATCTTTTCCATGCCTATCAATAATGGTGATATTGAATTCTTGTAGTAATAACAACCATCTAGTCACTCTAGCATTTGTAATGGGTTTGTTCATCAAAAATCTGATGGATGAATGGTCGATATGTACAAAATATTCATACCCTGTTATGTAGCGTCTGAACTTGTTAATGGCATGTACTACTGAAAATAATTCTTTTTCAGTGACATTGTAATTTACTTCAGTAGGTGAAATATTCTTGCTGACAAAGTATATAGCATATGGAATCTGGCCTTCCCTTTCTCCTAAAATAGCCCCAAAGCTGTATCTGAGGCATCTGTGAAAATATGAAAAGGAAGAGATCAGTTTGGTCCTCTCAAAACAGGGGCACTTGAAATCTTTTCTTTTAAAATTTCAAAGGAGATTTGACATTGTTCATTCCAACAAAATTCAACCTCTTTTGCTAAAAGTTTGAACAGTGGGGCAGCTAGGTTTGTAAAATTATGGATGAACCTACTATAGTAACCAACATGCCCTAAAAAGCTTCTGACTTATTTCTGTGAGCTAGGGATTTTGATATGAGAAATGATGTTAATCTTCATAGGGTCTACCCTTATTCCAGTACTAGAGATGTGATGACCTAAAAAAATTCCTTTAGTGAGCATCATTCTATATTTTTCATGACTGAGGGAAAGGTTGGTTTCTTTACACCTAATCGATACTTTCTCTAAATTGTCCAATGCCTGCTAGAAATCATCCCCATATACTGTGAAGTCATCCATGTAGACCTCTACACAGTCATGGGTCAAATCAAATAAAATGGCCAAGACATCCCTTTGAAAGGTAGTAGGGGCATTACACAAACCAAAAGGAAGAACCCTATAGGCATAGGTACCCCATGAGAATGTAAATGTGGTTTTTTCCTGATCTTCTAGTGAAATTTGGATCTGATTGTAACCACTAAAACCATCCAAGAAATAAAAATACCTCTTCCCAGACAAAGTGTCCAAGACCTGGTCTCTGAAAGGAAAAGGAAATTAATCTCTGTAGGTAGCCTTATTCAATTCTTGAATGTAACACACCCACTTTAGAATTCATAATTTTTTGGCCTTTTTCTTCTTTTCACCGAGGAATAGAATTCCCCGAATTCCTATGGGGCCTGATGTAGTTCCTACCATCCCTTATCCTTACCCATGTGATTGTGGGTCATGAACATAGGCCTTACCGGAGTGGTACTTTTGACTTTCATGATTCGGGAAATTGCGCTGCATGCGATCCCCTGCTCTCTTGTCTTTCGAAGTGCCAAAATCCGAAGGGGACCAATAGTTTTTCATAACTAAATTTTTTTTACCTCATATTTAAAAACATGGCACTCCACCTTTAGGGGTTTACTCCATCGAGATTTCGAGATGTGCGACGACATGAGGTCTCGCACCCGGGTTTTCTGGGAGCCAAAACTCCGAAACACCAAGCTCTAACCTGCTTCACTCTTTCGAGGTTTCCTCCATCGAGATTTCAGGATGTGCGACGACAGGAGGTCTCGCACCTGGGTTTCCTGGGAGATGATACTCTGAAACACCAAACTCTAACATGCTCCACTATTTCAGGAATTTATCCATCCGTATTTCAGGATTTGCGAGTACAAGGGATCTCACCCTTGGATATTCCGGATGCCGAAACACCGAAATATCGTGATTTAGCCATACATTGTTATTTCGGGATTTCGCATGTCGGGATTTCGGGACTTGCGAGTGCAAGGGAACTTTCCCTTGGGTTTCTTGGATACCGAAAACTCCGAAATACCAACTCTTACACCTACTCATCTTATATCAGGGTTTCTTTCATTGGGGTTTCACAAGTCGGGATTTCGGGACTTGCGAGTACAAGAAAACTCATACTCAGGTACCCCGGGTGCCAAAACACCAAAATATCCTAACCCATCCATGCACTATCATTTCGGGATTTTGCGATTCGGGGTTTCAGGATTGGCGAGTACAAGGGAACTTACCCTTAGGTATCCCGGGTGCCAAAACACCAAAACATCAAGACTTAAATCCACGTTAGACCATTTCGGGGTTTCGCTAATCGGGATTTCGGGACTGGTGAGTACAAGGGATTTACCTCTAGATATCCCGGGTACCGAAACTCCGAAAACTCATAACTTACCCACACACTAGAATTTCAGGATTTCATATGTCGAGATTTTGCGAGTCATGAGGACAAGGGTTCTTATCTTCTGATCTCCCAGATGCCGAAAAGTCGAAATGCTTACCAGTCACCACGTGTACTCTATAGCTGGACGGTCCAGGTACTCCCATGGGTCTTGGAATCAACGGTCCCGATTTCTTCTCTATTTACGAAGGTTAAAAAGGGGTCGAGGCATTAATGCCTGCATTCCTTCATCCAATTTAACGGTTGTAACAGACCTTAGATCCTCCGAAAGGATCTCATTCATGCATTTAGCAAGAGGGAGGGTATCCTGGGTACTGAACCTCCGAAATATCACAACTCATCCATGCTAGTTCATTTTGGGGTTTCGCTAATCAGGATTTTGGGATTGGTGAGTACAAGGGAACTTACCCTTATGTGTCCCGGGTACTGAAACGCTGAAATACGGAGCTCTAAGAGACCCACTCTCTCTCGTGCAGGGTTTTCAAAATTAGGCCTTAAAGTCATTCATCGGGTTCCTGGGCAGATTTCCACCAGGTTTTATGACCAGACTGAGAGGTCTTCTTAAATCCCTGAGTTGTTAACGCCTGTGATAGATAATAAGTAAATTCAGGATTTTTCCAAGGAGGTAGTCCTTTCAGGGAACTTACCCTGGCTCTAGAATGTAAGGGAATGATCCCAAAAGGGTGTCCCTATGGGGAATCTATCCAGGGGAGCATGAGAGGTAATTAAGGGGAACAAATCTCTCGAGAGAAGACTTGAAAATTGCACTTATTCATTAAATATATATATATATATATATATATGTATAAGCTGTATGTGATCATTCCGCTATAAGCATGCAACCACCATTTTTGATCAAAACACCGTACAGACAATCTTGTACTGAAATCATTCATAATTTCACAAACCATGAGCATACATGTCAGAATATTTAAATTCAAGATACAAAATATAACACTTATCAGAAAAACATCGGGTTTGATGCAACTGCTGAGAGGGGTGCTCGTTTCCACCCAACCATAGGCTCAGTGACTCCGAATGGATTTAGCACTAGCCACCCCCGAGCTAGACCACGATGCTTGAGACTCTGTGTATCTGTTCTTCAGTGATTGAGAACGAAGGTTACTCTCCTTCTTCTCTACTATCACTCACTTTGTATTTTGTTTCATAGTTCTTCTGATATTTTCCTGCGATCTCGCTCGCGCCCCCCCCTTCCACACCTTTTACCTGCCTTTTCTTTTTCGACGAGGTTGCATGTGGCACAAATCTCCTCGCGGTGGTCAGGTTTGAGGCCTCCATGGATGGGTGGTTCACTCCCATCCCTCATTAACTCATGAGGAGCCTCTTCACCTACCATCCTGGCGAGTAATTCATTTCAGGGCCAGCGAGCCGCTCTTGGTTCTCCGGGCCAGTGAAGACCAAATATGGTATTGGTTTCGATGGAAGTTAGCGCCACCATTCCAGGTGCCTTCCACCACCTTTCTTTAGCCATCGTGGTCTCTTTTTTAGCACATCCCCCTCCCAGCAGTCCTACAACAT